>JANSTU010046666.1:0-10421 GCA_027564075.1 Bolitophila hybrida | reverse complement strand
CTGCAATGGAACCCGCAAGGAAGTCGAAGCAGAGGTAGACCGAAAACGACGTGGAGGCGCACAGTCGAACGAGAGCTAGCAGAAGCTCAAACGAACTGAACGGCGATAAAGGCTTTGGCCGCCAACCGCTTCCAGTTCCGCAAATTTGTTACTGATGCCCTATGTCCCGAATAGGGATCAAAGGAATTCATATATATCTGCAAATTAAAGGAATATTTTCACATCTGGAATTAACTACAATAAATGCAATTAGTTATATCATATTTAGAAGCTCATCTCCTTTATTTGGTAGAAATATACTCCAAAAAGAGAAGGACTTAACTATAACAATGACTTACAAACAGTTATTGTATAAAATACCTAGGCGTTATCTTTTTCAATCTCTGGGATATGCAACTCTATTCAGTCATGAATATACACAGCGGTGTTGACAAAGAAGAAGAATCCTTTGTTATGAACAACTAATTAGACCATCTATTTTCCGATCTGGTTTCACATCAGTATACGTAGAATAGAACGGCGTTGTCTTCGACAATGCCTAAACATGCAAAGAACTCCAGAAAACACAAAATAAGAAAGTAAAGTAACTCCAAGGTACACAACGACTCGAAGATCGTATGCGGATCGATTTACATATTCTAAATCTTCACGAGAGATTCATAGACAATTTACAACTTATACAAAATTCAAACATAGTACTTTTTTGAGTTTATGATGGATTCGTCAAACCAGGACTGATTTTCGATGAACAAAACAACTCCATATTCTACCACAAAAGACACAGTTAATTAAATATATTATTAGCATAATATACAACACATGTATTATTAAAATTTATCACATTTATTTAAATATATATATAAAAAACAATACAACAAAAATAATATATGTCCATAATAGTTCGTAGTCTAACAAGTTCACACCTCGACAGTGCATTTTTCTAACTAAATAATTTGGTGGCATTCCTTATTTAGCTTCGATCTATTTAAATCGCATCTTGTTTTGCAATGCCGAGAGATGGTCAGGTAGACAATAGCAACTTGTCTATTGGATAGATTGACTTGGAAATCGACAGAATAGAAGTTGCCATTTTTCTTTTAAATTCTATGAGGGACGTTATTCCTAAATTCAAAACGTCGAGTCGAGATTTAATAAATTAGAATTATAATAACAGCTTTAAAAAAAAACAATAATGGTATTTGGCGAAAATGTACATAAGAAGATGTTTGGTTTTGTTTCCATGATCTGTCCCGTTTGCTATAGTGTTGAACCGCATTTCCCCCGAATTCATTGAGTTTATATGAAGGCTGAGTGATCTTGCATCAACTTATTGATTATTGTTCCATAATGATCCGTAGAGTTCACGCAACAAAATCTCACCTTTAGCGACTCAAGGTTCTTTTTACATGGGGCGTTACACTTTTCCTGATATTACGTATAACCCGGTATAATATAAATATTTTAGTTCCGTTTAAACGCAATGCAGAAAGAGCTTTAATAATATATGCATTACATGTAATCGATACATGAAATGAATATTATTATGTTGCAAAAAAATGAATAATAATTGTAATGCAATACCTAATTGATAGAAAACCATGATCATTAAATCGTGGTTCAAATCGATATATAAAATCAGATTCAGAAACAAAAAACACCAAAGACGAGAAACATGGTCGATCAGGACGATACTGCTGACGTTTACAACGGAGTTTTCGAGCATCATGTTCGCCTAAAGGATTTCTTTAGTAATTTTTTACGTGCATTGGGACTATGTACACCAGACGATAACTTCAAAAAAACAAAGATGACTGTTTTTTGTATAATATCGGGTTCCATAGCTCCGGTTTTTTTGTTTTACACGGCTATTAAAAACAGAAATAACAGAGTGAATAGTTTAAAATCCAATATCATTGAAGGTATCGCAATACAGGTACAAAAATTCTTTTTAATATAATACGGAATAATCACAATTTAATATAAACTTTTATGAATATATAGCTTATTATTAAAATGTACGCTGTACTCTTGCATGCTAGCAAATTTCAGACAATGCAACGCATCGTACTAGACTTTTATCGTGAAGCCTATGGAAAATATAATATTCAACTAGAAATGTTTAACATTTACTTTGGTTATTGCCTCAAGGGACAACTTATTTTATATACAATTATTGTTTTATTTTTTATTTTGTCTCATGTTGTTGAATTTTTAGTTTACGGTGGTACACCAGATTTGTACGCAGTACATATTCCTTATGTGGATAACACAACCAAAATAGGTTATGTAATTACTTTTATCCATCAATATAGTAGTTTTTTTCTGGCAGCCATTGGAACATACTGCGGAGATATTATGTTTATCTACTTTGTATTGACTAGTTGTGCATATATGAGTATAACAATTGTTAATTTTCAAAATTTAACTGATGAGATATCGAAGTCCAAAAATTCAAGGTCTAGCAAAGAGGTAACAAAATTACTAAAATTTGCAATAGTTAATGCTAGCAAATTGGATGAGTAAGTTGATAACCACAGCGAATATTGTTTTAATTAAAATTTATTTCCTGTTTTTAGTTTTTTACGGGATTTATTTACAATTTATCAAAATGGGATCTATGTGATTATAAACTCAGCTGCTTTTTCACTAATACTTTGTCTTTACATTTCGTCCATTGTAAGTAATATTTATATTTTATGTTTAAGAATTTTACATACAGAAAAAATACTAATTATTTTTTAGACATTCTATCCTACGGCAATGCTTTTAGGATTTGGTTACATTTATCAAATAATGTTTCACAGTGTATTGGGCACAGTGTTAGAAATACAGGTTATAATCGTATATCTTTAAAAAATAAATTATATAAGTATACAAATTTCAGAGTGAGAAAATTTACACAAATATTTGCATGGTACCTTGGTATCAGATGAGCGTACCGAACCAGAAAATGTACTTTTTTCTACTGTTACACTATGAAAAGCCTGTCGTTATGAAACTGGCAGGAATCACTTTACTTAATGTCGAAACTGGATTAGATGTAAGTTATTGAAAAATCAGCAAATCTTATAAATAATATTTTTAACACTAATTACAAACAGCTACTGAAATCTGTATATCAGGTTTTTATGATATTTAGACAGATGGATCTTTAAATTGGATTTCATGGAATTTATATATTTTAACAGATACACAATTACGAAACATTCTTAATAACATTTATAGATTATAAGTAAAATGGCGATTATGTAATTTATTTAATATGTATTTGTATAATTTTTAATATAGCAACGTTTTTATTTAATTTATCATTATCTTTTAAACAATAGATATTTTGTTTAATTATATTTTGATGATGAATTTTATACACTAGAAGTAGTCTTATAGACTATAAAATATAAATACACAATTATTTTTTATTTTTTTTAGAGTGAATAAAATGTAATTATGCAATTATTTAAATAAAATTTCAATTTATTTAGAACAAAAAAATACCATTTTTGTTCAAATATGTCTTTTCCCATATAGAGGAGAGGACGAAGGAAAAATGTAATTATGCAGTATTTTTTTAAATAAATCATTCGTTGTATCCAAATTATTTTTTTTCTTTGTTTCATTGGAATAAGATTTTAATTTTTAAAGTATTTTCATTTAGTGCTCATAATTTTCTAGTATTTCTTTTTTGGTTTTCAGAGGGGCATTTTAATTCAGTGTTAGTTTTAGAATATATCATAAATTTTAGAAAAAGTCGAACAGCCATAGGACTGTATAAATTATACTTTAGGCGTAGTGAAAGTTTCATGTTAAAAATTGGAATTATACTTATCAGCGGGATCACGTAAGAATCTATCCACGGCGGCTCTTTATAGTTTCGGTGCAGTTTTACTTCACTTTTTGGTATTTATATAAATTATATAGCTGGCGTGTAATTGTCAAAATAAATACTTCAATTTGTTTCAATCATCTTTTTGGTGGTGAAACATACATACACATACATACATTTATTTGAAAAATTCTTTATCTTCAAGATAGTTTTTTTATGACGAATAGTTTACCTTGAGAATCGAATACTTCTAAGTGTGCGTGAGCGTGCACCCTTAAAAAACATCTATTTCTTGCTGTTGCTGGTAAGTAAAGAGTTCGCCATCTTTCATTTCGGTCTGTAAACATTGAATAACTTTGATAATGGTCGATTGATTGACTTAAATGTTTTTGATAATTTTATTTTCAAAATAAACTATTTGTCAAATAAACTATTTAAAATGGTTTTGCCAACTTATAAATATATTTTATTTCAAAATAGTTTTTTCAGAAATAAAATATTTTATTTCAAAATAGTTTTTAAAAACTATTTTTCAAGTGTCTGGTCATAAGCCTAATGGGTATCCAGAGTCGCCTATAAACAATTATTCATTTTAGAATGTTTAAACAACTAAAAGAAGTATATATTATATATATAGACGTAAATTTGACTATCTCATTGGATCCTGTAATCCCTTGTGGGACATAGGGCCAGTGTGCGATGCCGCACAGCGAATTCATTGACCATTACGGGTTCACATGAGTTGTCAGGTCATGCTAATGTGCTGTTTGTGCTGTGCTACTCCTATTGGAGCTACTGTGCTTTTAACACTCACAAGACATCCCCGATGGTTAGGAGTCTTAATTTGCCCTGACACGACTCCGGTTAAATTCGATAAAAATTCCGCAAACTTCGTGTAATAAACCCAACACATAATAAACACCGTGTATTTTTCATGAAGGTCAAACATTGGAATTAACGTCGGCAACTGCGTGCTGTTCTAGAATTGGACTCAGGACTCAGGATGACACATTTTCGTCGATGGCATTAATTCACAGTTCGCCTGGATTACCATCTGTAATCATAATTACGAATTGACGAAAAATATGTTTCTAATCATAATTCACTACGAGTAGTAGATTGAAGAGTCCGGTCCGGTTGGAGGAAGATTCTAGGCAAGGCCCAATCCAACAGATGGGTCTACAAGGCCACTGAAGTAAAGTAAACTTGTTACTTGTCAGGTCGTAAAAACATTATAAAATATGTAAGAAATGGTAAACACACATTAACAATCAAAGGATCAAATAAAATTCTGTATTATAGGAAATATTTGTCCAAGTATAAAATATATTTTTTTCAAGTAAATTCATAAAATTCACGACCGAAGGAGTAACTCCATTAATGTTTGAGCTGGAAGACTATTTTTAGTTTCTATATAAGAACAGCAAGAGCCTTACGTACGCAAAGTATTTAGAATATACTATGAATAATTCAGTTTGATCGGTGAAGATTTGTTCGAGTTAGATTAGCCGCCTGTTAAAAAAGTGGTTTCGAGAAAAACGCATTTAAAGTTTAAAGTACTATAAAATCTAATATACCTTTAATCTGTGATGCCTGCACTACACAATTGGCATTCTAAATCCTCCTATTTTTCGTTCTGGATAACTTTCAAATTGATGCAAGCCTGTTTTACACCTTCTGTACCTGGATGCCATCAGACCTTCTCCCATACTCAAAAATGTATATAACAAAAGACGTTTGGGCATAACTAGTGGCGTTGTTTGATATTTGAACACATTTGGAGCTCTTGATCTTTTGATATATTATATTTATTCAATTTTTAAACATCTTTTTAAGTAAGTTTTTTTTTCAATATTGTCAAAGACTGGTATGTAGCACCTTAAGTTTGTCAACTTACATCAGACAACTCATGCCATGTAATTCCAATGTTGTGGAAAATAAATCACTACAAGTATTTGCAAATACCTACATATAATAAAACCGCAAAGTCTAATTTTAAATTCCCGCTAAAACCACCCTACAAATTTCGCGGCAAGCACAAATATTTACAACATATTGACTTTTATCGAAACTCAGTCATTTCACTTCATTAGCGTTCAAAAAAGCATCGACCCTTTAAACGGGTGGCGAGCGCGCGTTCTTTTATTATAAATATATTTGCAAGCGCGCGCTCAAGAGTATTGTTTTTCATTTCTATACAATAGAGTCTGTGCAAGTATATGTATACGTGCATTCGTATTTTTTTTCTGTATATGCAGCTATGCACTCAAACAAACGAAATATAGTTTTTACGAGAGAATAACAACAATATAAATTAATGTAGATAGGGAGCTTAGCAATCGATCGACAAAAGCACATTTTCCGTGTGATTGCGTTCGCGCTATAAAATTGTTTGATTGAAAGGAAGTTTTCATGGGGATGTGAATGTTTTGCGCAAAACAGTAATGCCCAATTTTGATGGTCAGATTAGAGGAGTTTTGTTTGTACCCATAGATTGGTACGATCCCTCGAGAACATCGAACTTTTGCTCAGTGAAACGAACGTTTTTTTACGTAATTGATTGTTTAAGAAATTTGTGAAAAAATAAATTATTTATTGGATCGAATCGTAATTGAATTGTACATATACCAATTTTTATCTAAAAACATTTGAAATATATATTTATTATTCAGATGAACAAGAATAATTCAAGTTATCCCGAAAACAGCATCTTGTACTGACCTTCTGCCAACTTGTTGCAATTCAAATGATTCACAGCGTACCGATTCGCTCTACATTTAAATTACATTGAATTATCCCGAAAGGATTCACCCAACAAATGACCTTGCGCGGTTAGCCAGGCATTGGACAATTCCGCAATACCGCAATACATTTAAATTACGTGTTAATTGCATGTGTGGCAAAGGAATGTCCATGAGACTGACCATAAGGTGGCACTATGTTCAATTTGGCGTGTCCATCCTCAAAATATACATAAAGACTTACGAAGGACCTGTGCAACACTCATAAATGCCTCACACTTAGACTGCGCCAATGTCAAGGACACTAAAATATGTTCTCTTCTAAGCGAGTATCCTTGTTTTACGGCCTCCGTAAACATTATACGATTTATTTTGGTTTTCTGGTAATATGGGGAAATGGTTTTATGACGCGAGATTTGTAAACATTTATATTTCTGCGCGCAAGTCAAGGTCATTGCGTGTGCAATAACACAGTTTTGTGTGCATCAATATATAAATGTGCATTTTATTGCATATCGGTATACATTGAAATAGTATGTTTTTGGTTTTTTCGATGGTAAACATTGTAAATGCGTGTCAAAGTCGACGGTCTTGATGGCCTTTAGGACGTATGGTTTTTGTGTGGTGGGTCCGTGTCCACGAAATCGATTTATGAGTGTTGTGGTAATAAATTAGGAATATTCTATCAGTGTTTTGAATGTCAGTAATTATTTTATGCATTTATGAATTTATTTATTCATTTTATTTTTTTGTACAAATAACTGTTCAAAAGGAGGTATATAAATGAATTATGTTTATAATTAATGTGAAATTGCTAATATATAAATAATATGTATATATAATTTAAAATATAGTTAAAAATATATATTTCTGAATAATTTGAATAAAATTAAATTAAAACAAAAACATAAATATTTTATCTAGAAAACAGATAAACTGTGTGGAAAGCCACACAGAGTTCTAATTGGCTAATGGTAATGGCTAATGGTAAATTTTTGAGAACTTTTTCTTAGTAACTCGTTTTAGAATATTTTTGCCGGGGAAATAATACAATAAACACCCTTTTTAATTGAAGAGCATTCTTTAAATCTCCAGATTTGTGTTAATGTCTTGTAGAAACATCATAAAAGTGATATACTTTACAAATAAAAAAGCATACAATCAATATCGTGTCTCGTAAATGGGCGCAGGAAATTGGTCACGCTCGTTTCAGCAAACAAGAAGATCCTAAATGCTCATAACAGTAGTCCATAAAAGCCATACATTCAAAAACGCAAATTTCTCAAAACCAACAATAGTTACAACTTTATATACGGCTATATGCAATGCAAGCTCGCATAGTCGCTGCTAAGACCCGAACATACTGTTGAGACACTCGTACATTCTGCCCGGCAGACGTACAGATCGTGGGGCGCATCCTGAATAGACAAACAGAGTCATAGGATACACGACCAATATGGGGTATTCGAAATTCGTTCGAATTGCGATAAAAATACGCATGTATATGCATCGAAAATGTGTGTGTATGTGTGTTTTGTCCAGCAGCTTGTACACACAACCAACATAACGCATAGACAAGATGCCCATAGCGCGGACAGTGCAATAAAACTGCACTTTTTGTTGTACACATATGCGTTTGCGTTATGTACGAGTGTGCGTATTTTTGTGTATGAGTACACATCCTTTGCGCAGCATGATTTACTGCCCGTAATAAAACGATAAAACGTTATATTGCATGTCGTTATGTACTGAGCATAGGAATGTAAAAAATGGATGTAAACATGCCATAAATTCTGGCCGAACAATGTAACTATGTGACATATTGACGATTATTTACGGAGATTTTGTTAAACAATTGGTCAAAACAATGGGTAGCTCGGGACTCGGTGGATTCGTTGCTGGATGCTTGCCAGGAACTTGTTAGATTTAAATATGTTCCTAATATATTTACACAAAATGCATGTATTTAGAATATAATTCTGGAAAAGTGTCGATATACGTATGTGTGTATTTTTGTTTTTACAAGTAATTTAGGGGTCTTTAAGATTGAAATGTTTTGTTTGTTTACCATAATAATATAATATATGTATATTCAAAAAGTGTAAACGTGTTGATATATTTGTATATATATCTAGAATTTTACACATTTTTTAAGTTTATGTGTTTATATTCTTTGTTACTGTTCATATTTTTGGAAAAATAGATGATAATTGAAACAAATTCCATCATCAAGCCAGCCAATGTTTTAAGATAGATAAACTTTAAGGTTTGTGTATGAAATTTTTGTTTTTGTTTTTTTTTTTTTAATTTTTAACCATAAAACATTTTTACGTCTCTTTGTCTACACATTAAAAATGTAAAAATCTAGTATAATATAGTATAATAACTCTAACTCTTAGTAATAACGACTGATTTAATCTGACAATTTCACTGGAGGAACTCTACAGTCGCCAATGTTTATACTTAATAGAACATGCCACCTGGAACATCAAAAATAGCCTTTTTGATTAAATCCAAAATGTTCAAACTTGTGTGTAGAGGCAGTGCTACCGTATCCAAATGTTTGCATAGAAATCCGTAGTTTGCCGATATGAAAGACAACGTATTTTTCAAATTATTTCACGACAACAATGTTTGCACCCATTGGATTTGGTGTGTGAGAGCGTATATATTTATTTATTTATTATTTCTTACACGAACAATCAGTCGCAGTATATATCTGTTATTTATATAATGCACACACACAATCATAGTGTTTTCTGTATGTAAATATTGCATTTTTGACCTGAAATTGGACAAAAAAAATGCAAAATTGAAGATTTGCCTGACTAATATCAGAATGTGAAAAAAATTGAAAACCAAATCGGCCCTGTCGCCGCGAAGCGGTCGTTCATAGGTCTCCCATAGGAACCGAGTTATAGACCTTAAGAAAAAGTTTTCTGCAGCATTGTTTAAGTGTTTTACTGCTATATAATTATAATTTAATTTGTTCATAAATGATGTAGCCTGATGTAGCCACTGTATTCAAAAACTCGAAATGTATGCGGACGATTTGAACATTTTCACTAGAGTCGGAACGGTATCTGATTGCGAAGACTTAAGAGACGTGTATTTCCTATCTTCTTGGTACGAGCGGAATTGTCGATATTTGAATATTGGTAAATGTTTTTATGTGCTGAGGATTTCGCTGAGGTTTGATTCCAAGTAACACGTCAAAGGGAAGGGAGCAATTTGTGTGGAGGTCGCGGGTCCGCTGCCATGGTTATGAAAGTTTTGAAGTCGCTTTAGCTTAGTCGAAAAGAACTATAAGAATGATTTAAAGATCAAAGATCATTTGTACAGGTGCTGTTGATTTTTTGATAATTGTAATAAAAATGGATTTATATGTAATAGTGAAACAAGATATATGTAGATAATGAACACGTATGTATGCAAAGGTACCAACACAAACGAACAAACAAGGTTGTAAATCACTGAAGGGCTCTACCTACCTAGGAAGGTATCGAGTCAGATCAGCAACCGTCGGTTTCGGCTTGCCGTGTGGATCGTGTCCCATAGACGGAAACCCCCTCCATCAATACATCCATTCTGGGTTTGGTGAAACATTAACCCACGCCGGAGCAATGTGCTCTAGCTGCAAGCTCATCAGGCAGAAATAAATTGAGGCTAGCGCTAAAGCTCCTGACTTTTGGGCACATTCCATAATTTGGGTTAACACGCTCTCACAGACACTTGAAAAATAGTTTTTAAAAAAAAAAAACTATTTAAAAAAAAAACTATTTTGAAATAAAATATTTTATTTCTGAAATAACTACTTTAAAATAAAATATATATATAAGTCGGCAAAACCATTTTAA
>JANSTU010046655.1:0-10421 GCA_027564075.1 Bolitophila hybrida | reverse complement strand
ATATAAAGGGAATAGTAATTATCAAACATATTTATATTTCTGATATTTAAATATAGTAAATTTTATAATATATTATCTTTTTTTTTAAATAAAAAAATGGTTTGAATATATAAACTACATTATTTATAATAAAATATATTTTTTTAATGTTTATATATTGCAGAACTCTTAACAATCAAATCATACCGAACAAATACATTTGTATGGCTAGCAAGTTGAGTAAATCCAATTTAAGTTTTCTATTCACTGATGACTATTATTTCTTGTTATATTTGTACATATATACAGTCAATATAGTTAGAAGATAACATATGATTTGCGTGGTTCACTTAACTAAAACAAATGACTGTGTGCGCGCACTGCAGTTGAAAAATGTTACTACGACGACGAATGCAGTTTTACTTATTATATTATTATGTATAAATTCATTTCTGTGACTCCGCATGTTGTAATGGCGGAGGAGATGAAAATTTTACAACCTACGTCCGGTCGAGTTGCCTGTGCGCCTTTCAGAGACAAAACGCTCGCTGTCTTTGTCGTATATGTATAAGTGTAGACATAAATGCACCTATAACGTATATATCTCAATTCTGAGCAAATGCATTTATCGTTATGTTTAGTATAAAACATAATATATTTCTTATCTGGCGCGCTGTGGCTTCATGCACTATATATGTGTGCATATAGCAATCAGTACATATATATGTTTGTTTTACCTGCGCGAGCTCGCAATTGTCTTTAAGTCGTTCTGACGCGCTTGTGCATGCATGTGAGTTTGTGTTTTGTGAGCATACCTGATATTATATATAACAACATTTATGCACAGAATAGATAACAAAAAACAACTCCTTTCCAGAAGAATTTCGGACAAATGCTGCAACCAAACCCAATATTTTTTAACATAATAAAATAATATAATACAAATTGATTAGCATGTAATATAAACATTAAACAGTATATTACTCGCATGTAAAAGAAAATCAGAAAGCGTATGTTTATGCCTTATGAGGTATTACAAAAGTCGTATATGTTACGAGTAACATAATGTATATTTTAAAAACATGCCTAATTTATTGTTGGTTAGTTGCTTGTTTTTCATGAGCAACGGGGTATTGAACTTATTTTCGAATATTTCCATAAATTTATTAAAATTCTAATAAATCAAAAAAACTTTTATTTTAAAATAGATCTCGGTGCATATCTCAAAAATATGTATATTTGCCTTGCAAAGTTGTTAGGGTCGCGTCAGGGCAAATTAAGACTCTTAAACATCATGCATGTGTTGTGATTGTTAGATCACAGTAGCTCCAATAGGAGTAGCTCAACACAAAACAGCACATTAGCATGACATGACCAGTCGTTTGAACCCGTAATGGTCAATGAATCCGGCGTGGCATCGCACACTGGCCCTATGTCCCACAAGGGATTACAGGATTCAATGAGGATGAATGATCATTCTGGCAAAAAGTGGATCTCTCTTTGTTTTTGTAATAACATTTTACTTTTAGTTTTGTTTCTAGTGACAACGTATTCATTCGAAAACAAAATGAACATGACGTACATCGTTTCTATACCTAACCGGATTGCATAGCTGAACCATATTATTTAGTCTCTCTATGCTGAACCTAGAAAAAAGAGACTGTTCGCAACAAGCGCAGTCAAGGATTGTTAGAATTGTTTTTATTAGAAGTGTGGACAGCATTCAATCCATGATCGTTGATAGGCATTAGCAAACCAATTTTCTTTTTATCATTGAATCTTTTTTACGACATAGATTAAAATATAAGTTGGTCGAACTATATTTAGTACTTATCGCATCTGTTTTCACCTATTTACTTGCATCTAATTAGTAATTAGAGTAATTGCTTATCCTTTTCAGAAATCGAAATAGTATGTACTATATCAGTTAACAACAAAAAATCAGATAATACAATACAAGAAGGAGAAAAGCGGATATTTTAAAAATAATATAAAAGAGTGTCAAAAAAGTCTTGCAGTATGTTCGCTAGGTGTCGTTGCAATCGCGTAGTTCTGTTGTATTCATCGCATCGGGTCATGCTATAGCTTGTTGGAAAAGTCTTAAGTTTGTTGTTATTTAGTTCAGTCGTTTATGAGTTATAGCGTCGCAAACATGGAGCAAAATAAATCCGACATATTTTACAGTACTACTACGACAAAGGCAAAAATGCATCTCAACCCGCCAATCAATTTTGTGCAGTTTATGGACCCGATACAGTTTTAATTTCCACCGCACAACGATGGTTTCAACGTTTTTGTTCTGGTGTAAAGGTGGTGGAAGATGCGCCACGCTCCGGAAGGCCTATAGTCGAAAATTGCAACAGCATCGGCCAAGAGCTGGGCATGAGTCATCAAACCGTTATAAACCATTTGAATAAGCTTGGATTCGCAAAGGAGCTTGCATGCATGGGTGCCACACGAATTGACACAGAAAAACATCTTTGACCGTATCGACGCATGCGAATCGCTGCTGAATCGCAACAAAATTGACCCGTTTCTGATGAGGATGGTGTGACTGACGTGAAGCGCAAACGGTGGCCAAGCCCGGATTGATGGCCAGGAAGGTTTTGCTCATCCACTATGAGCTGCTTCCCTATGGCCAAACGCTCAATTCAATATAATTATCAAGTCAGCTCGAAATGGCAACTTCGTGTTCGTATAGTGTGAAGAGCTTCCCGACCACTTTCATGTCATTTTTTATTTTTAGGATACATCCTAGCACAACAGCTTCCAAATATATAATGCTATTAACTATATTCTACCGGCATTGAATTATTATAACAAAAGTCATTGTAAGTATAAGCAATTATAACAAAATGTATAATAAAATACAATTATTTGCGTGCAGAAATCCTCGTAAAACTTTCGAAATTACAAACATTTCAATGATTTCATTAATATAATAACTCCATCAAAATATCAACACGTCCACTGACGTAATCTCTGAAATAATAACACAATTTATACAGAAAATGATTGGGACATAAACATTCCGCACGCGCGTCTCTCAATGATTAATTTTCATATATTATAAATAATAAAACTGAGTGTCTGACTCGAATAATAAAATGTGTGAGACCGGGTTTTGCGCACATTGACCAATTTGTAACTAATGACGCCCTCTCCCCACCCGAAAACACACATATAAACAATAGAATTGGCGCGTTTTACAGAGTAATTTATAAATCGGAATGTCAATGTGCTCAAAATATTTTTCGATTATTTTATGTTTTTTGTTTGTTTTGTACAAATGAAATTATTTTCAATTAGAACATAGAAAAACACAAACTCACCTGATTCGATTTGCCTTCACGGTGGATGGTCATCTTCAACTTGGTGCCACGCAGCTCGGCGGTAACTGTACGCCATGATCGGTCCGGCGAACGTTTACCATCGATGAACGTAATTTTCAGGTGAAGTTCTGTTTCTAGCACGACCGGCACACTTGGATCGGCTGGTGCATCTCGCAGATAAGATAACGCCTTTGCTTTGCTGCCAGCGCTAGTATTTAAGAAATAAAACCAAACTAAAATTAATAAACTGTTTATAGGAAACATTAAAAAGAGCGTAGCATTGTCTTGGATGGCATTGACTTTCCGTGAAAGAAGAACATTTTTCGATGATAAGAGTTTGGCTTACACGCAAATTTTTCAAATTATAACTCGGGCACGCACAACAAAAGCGAGAGCACATAAATACTTTCTCTCGTATATCCAAGATAAGCGCGATTTAATAATTGTAATACAACTGCATTCATTTTGTGGGCAAGTTGTTGTATGCATGCGATGAATGATTAAAAAAATGCAGTATGTGTCTGAGTGTGAGTAAGTCTGCATGAGAACCTGCGCATTTGAGTTTCTTTGCATTTGGTATATGTATATGCAATTTGATGTAATTATACGAGTGATGAAATCGAGAGTTCCATGAGAGCAGCACACACTCAGCTTACGATGTGATCACATTAATTGGCTACAAGTTTTCGTATTCTAAGAATCGAGTCTGCTAAGAGTTTTAATAGAGATTTGAGAGTAAGATTAACATGTATTTCGGATGATAAATATAAATAAAAAAGTACATCATTTTATGATATACGCATTCAAATAAAACGTAATGCTATAATGATTCATGTAAAATAAAATATATATTTACATAAATTTTAGAACGCGTGCTTCAAGATTTACTAAACGAACTGTACATATTTAGATGATAAAGGGTTAGGTGCCAGCCTGGATTAATTGCATTCAAAGATTCATTGTTGAAATCATGAGCCAAACATACAAAAAAACATCAACAACCAAATATCTGCAGCGAACCTGGATGTCTTCCCCAACATCGGAAACAACGTTGATGTGCCATAACTGTCTAAATATAGGCTGGTAGGTGTGCTGGGCTGCTGAAGATCACGTGGAGACTCCTCGAAAATCTTTCGAAGCGGCAGAATGTCTGACGTCAGTTTTGGTCGACGCCACGGACGATACGCACTTAATATATGATATAAATGCTATAACAAATCCCGTGACCAAATCCAAAAAAAAAATCTTACCTTCGAAGGACTTGTGTGACCGGTGCATCTGCTTCTGGTGTGTCCGGTGGAGCTGACATTGGACTATTGTCCATATCACTGTCCAGCTGCAATGAGTTCTCGGTGGCCGTTGCCCGAAGATAGGATACGCGTCGCATTGGCCGTTCGTCGTCTTCGATCGCAACCGATTTATGACGTCGCATTACAACGCTCTGATCTGTATTAACATATAGAAGATACTGATTATCTGCACAATTTATTTAAAATGTTTGTATAGTACAGTTATAATGTAGGTTAAACAGATAATGTGTACAACTCTTCTATGTTAATTTTGGTTAGATAAATTCGATTTAATAAATAACATGACAGAACTTCTGAAATCAGTAATCGTGCTGATATATGACTAGGTTAGGCTTATAGACACATTATTTTGGCACCGTTTCACGATCCCGAAATAATAGACATAACATTAAGGTTATCACAAGCAGATAATCATTTGTATACAGAAGCAGATATTAGTTTATAGGAGCGACACAGCCCAATAATTCCATACCAACAGGGATATACACGAATACAAACATAAAAAAAAACAAGCTTAAAATCGGTAAATGTGCCGGACCTGGAATAATTAAAGTAGTCGGTCGTACGGCTGCTGTGAAACGCGGTGGCGAATGCACCTGTACATCAACCATTTTCATTTCACAATCATCATCTTTCGTGTTGCCCTTTGCTGTGGCATCTTGATCCTGAAATACGTTGATATCATACGCGTCGTCCGTCTCGATGTCCTCAACGCATCCGAAATCAAACGGCTCACAGTCGACATCACAGTCCGACGCACTGCCCGTCAGAATGGTCTGGTTTCGATGTACGATTTTCAACTCTTTCAAAGTCATAGCTGGTTTCGAACACGACGAATCATTCGAAAGTATGATATCATCGTAGCCAGTTTCGGCGGCTGCTGTTTCTTGGTAATAATGTAGACGATTCGCGGCCTTAACTAAAGTTTTTTTTGTCGTTTTGCCAGCACAGATAAAAACCAAACGAAAAATAAAAAAAGCAAATGTGTAAGCCAAAAAAAAAAATTCGAAAAAATAAATAAACGTCTCTGCGGGCAGCAAAACACTTACCACCGAGTTGCTTGACTGCCTCTAGATAGGAATTCTGGCGAGACGGCTTACGTCGGAATTCATGCTGGGTTTCGAAGTGACTGTTAAACTTATCGGTATACTCGGAATCGGTACGACTAGAGTCTGCAGACAGGGAACGGCCACGGTCACGAGGGTCTCGCACGTACGCCTCGGTCGGATCAATACTGCTGGATCGGTCATTGTCTTCTGTGGAACGTTATTTTACTCATTTAGATTTTGATAATTATAGATATACATATATATATATATATATATTTATATTATAAATTAGCATACACTAGCTATGTGTATCGACTAAATTCAGTACACAGCTCGGAAGCACATTCTTTCAATAAGAGGTTTTTTCATCTTTCTAAATCCATCTAGTCCATGTGAAAGAAGTACAGATCAATTATTTACAGGCAAACGATGCTTTGATTACAGGGAATAGTAAACAAAACACAAAAACGTAGACGAACAAAAAAATGACGACATGAAAAGGTTAGTTGATACATTTGGCTCTTTACACTATAGACTAAATCTATGGAGTGAAATTAAATAATATTATGTATACAAATTAAATGCAAACAAAATATTTTAATTATATGGAAATTAACTTCTCTATAGTTCTAGGTACGTTTTGTCTTAATCAGTATATTACACACAAACACACACTAAAATAGATTTATATAGTATAGAGAAGTATCAACACACAAATTTGAGCTATATCTAAGTGCACGTCAAAATCATTAGAATTGGTCTAATCGTTTATTTTAAATTAAATCATATATTTTTTTAGCTTTCATTATATTAAACACTTCACTTTACACATTTATTTTATTTAATTTTAAATATATTTGTTTTAAGAGTTTCTTATTTTATTTTAACAATACTTTTTTAGGATATATAAATTCCTTAAAAATATATATTTATTATTCCTTTTTTGTTTATACAATAAGTTGTTAAAACCAATTATAATGATTATGGGCTATTATGTATGTGTGTGTTATTCGTACAACAGCTATTTAGATCCAAACCTTTCTTATGTGTTTTTGTTCGCGTAAATATATTTAGAAGGGGCAGACGCTGAAAACCTAAAAATACCAAAGAAAAAACAAAGACGAAAATGTTTCAATAACTGTTTTCAACATTTGTATGAAATATCACACAAATCTATCGTTTGTACTTTGCATGGGACAATTTAATTTTAATAGTTTCTGCAATTCCAAAGTTACGATTTAAAGTGTATGCATAGACCTACCTGAGAGTCGTCGCCAATCACTGCCTTCGTTAGCTTTCAGTTCGTATTCTCTTCGTCGTAGCGCAACGTTGGGTACAGCGCGTTTTGTATTTAACCTAAAATAAACCATAAATGATTAAATAAATTCATATATGTTTTTGTATGAGAGAAGATGACAGACAATTTTGATCCAACCCAGAGTATTTTATAATAAATACCCACATAAGTAATATAAGGGCCATTAGTCTCAATATAAATAAGTTGTTAATTTTTTAAAAATCAAAATATATGTATGACTAAATAATGACTGAATTTAGATTTATAAGACTTATAAATAGTTTGTTTTTATTATTTTTCGAGGGCGAACTTTACCAAATCTGGGCAATTACAACTGTGTGAGAGTGGGAGACACACCTACGGTTAAATAAAAATAACATTCTATGACAAAATTATAGTTCTTCATAGAATGCATATGTAGCACGTTAAAAAAACACAGTAAATTTAACCAAATTGCATTTCCCTCTCATTACAAAATAATCATTTGCCAAGATGTCTGTTATATATTTACAAGGTTATGATGAAATTGAAATAATGGTCAGAGAAGATGTGGCCAGGCACTGTGGAACTATTCGTAATATGCTTGAACATAGTGTGGACGTGACAAACAATGCTGCCGTTACAATAGCCGTGGCATCATCTGAAACTCTACGCAAAATCATGGCCTGGGCTGCAATTCACTTGTACGATGTTCCAGGACACTCACGCGGTAAAAAATACTATTCGAAAAAGGCAGACAAATTGAGCGTATGGGACATGCAGTTTTTGAGTGTAAAACCAGAGGATATGTTTGAGATAATGGCGGCAGCAAACTATTTGGATATTAAACCGTTATTGGATACATGCTGCAAGTATATAGCCTGGTCGGTTGAGGGTGAATCAACTGCTGAGATGTGCGTTACGTTTGGTATACCGTATAATGAATTACTTAAGCGAATGGAACCATCATTTTGGCCGAGAGATGATTATAATGATGAAGATATCTTACCGACTGAGCTCGCTGCGATATAGTTGTGTCCTGTCCACGGAGCTACCGTCCGGCGATAGCGGCCGACCGGATTCAAACTGTTTGGTGCGCTCAGATACCATGTGCAAACCGGGTGGTGGTGAAATTGTTCGACTGTTTTTTTAAGCGTATAAAATCTTTTTAATGTAGTATTTGTAATAAATGTATGTGTAATAAATTTTTATTTTACCAGTTTTCCTCTGTTTCCATAGATCTTTGCTGTTGTTGTCCTTTCGGTAAAGATTCTGTGGCACCTCTGTCAGAAATTCCATTGTAAAACTGTTCACGAGCTATATAGTTGGCTAGCCTGTGTGCGGGCAGTGAGGTGTTGGTAGATTTTACCTGCAACGGCATTCCATCACCGCTAAGACGATGATGCATCTCGTTATTATGTTCTCTATCGACAATGGTTTTTCCGGAAGCATCATTGTTTTCATTGTTAACACTGTTCGCAACGGGATCAGTGGCAGCACGGTCTTTAGATGTCTCTCGCCTGCCGTTCACTTCTAATTCGAGTGGTGGTGGCCAGACGGTCCTTTGCATTCGATTTGGACGTGCATAGAACTCGCGATGTCGCACATTAGCTGAATATACAAATAAAGAATGGGATTATTATGGATAATAATGAAAAGGTAAATATACTCACAAACTTCTGCTTGCGTGGCTTGTGTCGGTGGCTGTACTGTTGCTGGTGTTGTCGAGGTGCAGCCCCGCAGAAATTCTTCCTTTTGCTCAAAGCTTTTCTTCAGTCTCGAAAGAATTGCATGGTCACCCAAGTCACTGGTTAGCGTTGATGCAGAATCGTAAGATCCCATTGAAGAAGTGGTAGACGCTGACGATTCACGTCGATCAATGTGCTCCGGAAGTCCGTGAATACCACGTACTGGTTCGTGGTAGTTAACCATTGCCATTGATCCATTGGGCTCGCGACGGGTACCGTACACATTTTGCTGTATGGTATTGAAGTTCGATTGCACTCTCATTTGCCCGTTGCCCAGATTGGTAGCGAGACCGTGATGCATTTGTAGAATTTCATCACCTCTACGTCGTTGGTCAGCTGGCACCTGCTGTTCAGGCCGATTGCGGTAAGGATTGTAGGGTTCAGAATAAATCATTTCACTAAAATAGACAAGAGATATGTACTTCTTATTGATCTTTAAATGTATGAATTAATTTCTCGATATTTTAAAAATATTCTGTTGATGGTAAATGTTTGAATGTTGCACTAAAAGCCAAACGCACATCAACATACTCGTATAATGCATTGCTAAAAATAATACTAATTGTCGATGAAACAAAAGTGATAAATTTCTTAAACTTTCAATGATTTTTTATATAGTTGGCTAGCCTGTGCATTTCTTCAAACAACATTTTATTATTGTTGTTTGTATGTTCGATATAGAAACGACGAATCTACAAAATAGAAATTCGGTCTTATGCAGCTAGCTTCCACAACTAGACTAATATACTCGGTAAGCTTTTAGAAATTATAATCTAAACCAAGCTCATAAAATAAATTTTTTTTTAATAATTGAAGTCAACATAGATCTCTCCCCAACTGACCTTGTTTTCCATGTTGTATTTTTCAATGCAATGTATAATATTTACCCAACAGATGAGGTTCAAAAATGATCATTAATTAGTATTAATTTCAAAAGCTTTACACGAGAAGTGTCACAATTAACTTTGTTACTTTTTGTTATCGTTTGTTGTAAAAGGTTCACTTCGCTCTGGTCGGCCAATCATTAAAAAATTATGATAAATAATGAAAAAAAAGAATTATAACCGTCATATGAACGGCGATGAACTAAAATATGTCCAGAATTAAAGATTTCAAAGAGGAGCTTTCGATGTATGGAGGCCGAATCTATCTAACAATAAACAGCCTATCAAATACAAAAATAAATTGACTTATTATGTTTTTCGTATGTTACTGGCAGTTTATCTTAACAATAAAGCCTCTTGAAAAACTCCAGCCAGTGTTTATTTATTTTCACGAGAAGCAGACTTAAACCGCCTAATGGCTACCAATTCCAAAGGTCAACAGAAAGAAAAATTGTTCCAAAGACCTACCCATAGCATCAATATGGTGAGATAGTAAAATAGTAAAATTGGTATCAAATGCCGCATTGTTTAAAATTCGACTAGGTTTTTGTAAGGACTCATATATTCTCAATAATAATTATTATATTTAAAATTAATTATATTAGATATTAGATTTAAATTTTTAATTATAGTAAATTATTTATTCTCATTGGATCCTTTAATCCCTTGTGAGACACAGGGCCAGTGTGCGATGCCGGATTAATTGACCATTACGGGTTCACACGAGTGGTCAGGTCATGCTAATGTGCTGTTTGTGCTGTGATATTCCTATTGGAGCTACTGTGCTCTAACACTAACAACACATCCCCGATGGTTAGGAGTCTTAATTTGTCCTGACGCGAC
>JANSTU010046644.1:0-10422 GCA_027564075.1 Bolitophila hybrida | reverse complement strand
CAAATACATACTTACACAGCCAAACATACATGAACTACAACAGTACGCAATTACTATACACAGTACTACAAATACAAACGTACAAAGCGCGCACACATACATACATGCAAACACATATACATCATCTGCGTATGATGTAGCAGTCCGTATTAGCACTCGAGACTGTACGCATTTTTTATTATAAAATAAAGTTTTTTTAATTATTGGAAAAATATAAAATTATTTATGATCATAAGCATAATCGTCTATGATTATGAGATTGAAAATGAGTGAATTTTAAAAAAAAATTGATTAAAGTTATCGGTGATTTTTAAAATGTGATTTTTGATATTTAATATTAATTACAAAAAATAATATTGATACTCGTTTTTAAACATTGCAAAAAATCAGAAATTATATATGAAGGCATTTATCTATTTATCGTATTTTATTAAAATTACAGTACGATGATAATTATAAATGTCCGCATTTAAATCAACTTCTACGTTTAAATGTAGCCTTCAAATTACAGTTTACAAACAAATATATTTTATATATAACAAAGATATTTTATAATTAGCTTATATATTTAAATATGAAGTACTTGCCTGATTTTTTTTTAGTAAAAGCAAAGTATAGTTTTATTTATACAAAATAGCAAATGTGCATTTGTATTTGCTTATACGTTAGCTTAGCTATAGTTTGTTCAATACTTTGCCAAATGTTGACAAAGTTTAAACAAAAAAAAAAACAAATTATTTTTTTATCATTTTATTAAACAAGTATATTTTTTATAAAGTGAATTTGTTTTTTATGTTGTCCATAATAATATTTAATATTTAAATTTGGTAATAAACTAATATTTATAGTACTTGTTTGTATATATTGTATAAATATATTATAAATACAATACAATTGAAACATTCTCAAATAACCGCTTATTACTGCACAAAAACAAATATTTGTTCAAACATCTAAATAACGGTCGATTGCATTTAAATAATTCGGTCATTCAGGTGTCTTTTTTCGGCTGTGTCAATGCCATTAATATTATTATTCTGTAATAAAAACTTGCTGCGCACAACAGAGGGCTCGGTCCGGCCAGCGTGGATGCCCCAATAATGTCTCAAATCTCCTGCTGCGCTCACTAACGATATCCTCTGGTTGTTGCGCGTTTCTCCAAACAGAGATTTATTAGTGTATACAACTATATATATATTTATATATACCTTACACACTGATAAACATATGTAACGCACATATAATATGAATGTTGTGCTGGCCATCTAATTGTATCTCATTTCAGGTTTTCGGCCCTTCACGAGATTGAATGGCATTCCATTCTTCAGAGTTCTACTGGGTGAAATTGGTGCCGATAGCGTAGATACAGTGTTTATATTGGAAACACACTTTGTATAACAGACGTACAAATGTGTTTAAGGTGATGATTGAATTGAAGGAAAACGGGAATGCTGCTTCTGGGCATTACTATCACTAAGAAGATTATATATATCGCGATTCTTTCATCAATCGACCCTTTTTAAATAACTTATTATTCAATTTTAATTACATCCAGTGTAGTACTGCATTCAGTCGGAATTACGTACTGTAAAAACGCAAAGTAAAATAAAAAAAACTACATAACTTACGACATTACTAGAGCTGTATGTACCAAATATCTTTGTTAAGTATAAGGAATTTAAATCATTTATCTCTTCGATTTTAACAATTTTTTGTGTATATAATTTATACATTTTTTCAAGATACTATCAAGTCTATTACTAAATTTTATTTCTTTTCTTTTTTAAATGAGCGTTACTAATAATGTATGTGCAAGTATTGTGCTATTAGGATCATTTTTTGTTAATAATATTTCGTGACTCAACATAATTCATTTTAATATTGGAAGAATTATACCTAAAATCGACGAGCTTCGTCATATGATCTCGAATTCTAATACTCGCTGTATGCGAATCATGGCTAAAATCTCACCTTTCATCAAAAACGTTTGAAATACCTGGGTACAAGCTTTTGAGATATAATCAACCTAAACGACGCGGTGGTGGAGTTGCAATTTATGTTAGTACTTAGTTATTGTGATCGTGAACTGTTTTAATTTAACTCTAAAACACTTTTTGGTATTGTTTATAAACCGTTGAATTGTCCATTTTAGATAGTATGACAATGTAAGCTCAGTTAAAATATTAACTTACTTAAAAGCGCACTAACTCACACTGACACAAAAATAGTCAATATTCAGTTTGACGCATAAAAAATATGCCTCTAAAAATAAATTATTATATTTTTAATAAATGGATACATTTAAATCAATATAATATTTAAAAAAAATATGACTAAATTGGAAGTCAAAATTAAAATAAATTAGTGTTTTTTTTTTGAGTAAATTTGGATGATTTTTGGTGATTTGATGCTTGAAATAAAATGTTAATTTACTCAAACATTTCTTTATGGTCCCGGCGTAATATATACGGTACTTTGTTTTGTGTTTATCAATAGGTACTTTAATAAATATCTCTATTTTTGGATCTAAATAGGTAACTTGTTCTTCTTGTAGGTTGTATCCGACATATTTAGCTATGGGATATGCACCATGCCTTGTCGTTAGAACAGGACAAAATCTTCAGGTTACTATGGCAGCGCACTTATGTAAATTTATTTCAACGCAATATTTGCCACAAAATCTGCGCGAAATTGTAATTAATGTTGTTCTAAATAACGTATATTATGCTTACTTAAAAAATGTGATATCAATAATGCTTTTTGACTATAGAAATGAAGTGCGCGAGAGGGCTTAAATTTTGTTTTATATTATCATGAAAAAAATTACGACCCAACAAAATAAAAAAGCTTACAAAAATCCCACTATAAAATTTAACTGCACTAATTATATTGACATGATTAACTTAGATAACGAATCTGTCTGTTTCAATGTCGTGTATGATCTGTTGCTAATGATTGTAGGTTGATCCGTATTGTCATCGCTCAGGAATACACGCTTTAATCGATCTATTGAAATGTTTTTTCTTTGCCCCGTACCAGAAGTTTGAAACCTTCATTGAACGATCGATCACGCGGAATGGTCCGTCATAGGGAGCCTGAATTGGTGTCAACACTGTATCGGTCCGAATGAAAACATGTGAGCACGTCAGTAGGTTCCGATGAACAAAAGGTGTCTTTTTGACACTTTAATGAACGATGCCACCTCTCAAAAGGTCCGTTTGCGCACGGATGATACGGTGTTGTCCGAATTAATTTGATCCCAAATATTTTGGCAAGGTCACTGCAAAGTGACGATTCGAACTGACGCCCTTTTTCGAGAACTCCAAAACGTGCGATCCACCCACTGACTAATGCATTGGCGGTGGATTCAGCGGTGATGTCAGACATCGGGATTGCTTCCGGTCATCTGGTATGCCGGTCAATGCACGTAAGCAGGTATAGATAACCCTTTGATTCTGGAAGCGGTCCAACGATGTCGATATTGATGTGGGCAAAACGTTCATCTGGTACAAGAATAATATGAATCATTTTGTCAGAGCTTTTCGGTTGGCCCTGATTCCTGGAAGAGCAAGATTGTGTACCGAGTCGAAAGCATCTCTGCGAAAAGATCTAGTTATGTAAGGTCTAATGTTACCTGTTGAAACATCCCAGATTACGGTTGCGTTTGAATTTGGGAACTGGAACACCTTGAGTAACAGCGTTGTATCACTTTTTAATAAACTTTGTAACTCTTCGTCGGTTGCTCAATTTGGTTAGGAGTGATGATAGTCTTCACTCTTGACAGCGTGTCGGCAACCACATTGTCTTTGCCTTCCACATGACGGATGTCCGTTGTAAATTGTCCGATATAGTCCAGCTGACGTAACTGGCGTGGAGATGCTTTGTATGATGTTTGGATAAAAGCGTAGATCAACGGTTTGTGATCCGTGAACAGTGTGAAAGACCGTCCTTCTAGCATGTATTTGAAATGATTCACTGCCGAAAACGCTGCCTGGAGTTCACGATCATATGTGCTATACCGCCGTTGAGTTTCCATGAATTCCTTTTTCTGTTACCTGTTGCAGAACAGCGCCAATTGCGACATCTGATGCATCGACCATTAGTACTAAATGTGTAAAATTTCAATGCACAGTATTTTACAAAAATACAAAGACTGCCTATTTTGGATTATGGAATATTTACGTACAGTGTTTAGTCTAACTAGTCAGCCGCCACAAAGACCTTGAAAATAAGTAATTCTGAAATAAAAAGTGTAATGTTTTTTTCTCTTTTCGCCCTCATCAATAATGTTTTTGTTTTGCATTTGATACAAAAATATATGTGTTTCCTATAATATGATTTGCCGGAGGATAAAAATAATTAAAATTTGATATTTTGCAAACATCGTAAAATTGTTTATTTTATTTTTTTGAGCGGACAGAACTTACAATAAGCATTCTTATTTTTGGATCATTTTGAATATATTTGCTTATTAGTTTTTCTTTTTTATCCTTATTTTAGGATATTTAAAAAAAATATAAAATACAAAATTAAAATTTTTTCGTTAAAAACGGGAAGCTAGTTTCTGTTTTTAGACAAATGGGCAAACCTTCTTAGAATTCGTCGTAGATTGCGATTTTGACAACCGCTTGGTGATTTTTATTAATCCATACACACACTAATAAATATTATATTAAACTGTGGCAAATAAAATCATAATAAATTCTGGGTAGTACTAAATAAAAGCTGGATACAATAAATGTTGAAAACATATATAAATTCATACCCTTAAGGGCTTTATTTACCACAGGCGAACGCATAACGGAATAAAGAAATACCTGAATTTATTGAGGTATTCCTGAATCGGTTTCTTTGCGACCATTGATTAGCCGTATAGATTTATTTAGGTAAAGAACTTTTTCGCGCTCTGTTTCCGTGATTAATAGTAAACAATTATCATAAAACTATAAGGCAGTGATAAAATACTTATTGTAAGGTTTTTTATACAAAAACAAAAACACATTTTACGGCGGGTGACAAAATTATCTATCGTAGATTTTAAACTCTCTTTATAAATACAAAAACCACAAAATACCTAAAATCACGTGCAAACACCACGTTAAAAAGGCCAGTCACCGCATTTTGTACCACCCACTATGCTCAGCTTCAGTCACGTTGAATCGCATCGCCTTGGTCGGCTTGTTTATATCGTCTAAAACAAAATTAAATATTACAAAAATTACATAAGACAAAATTTGTGGCTTCCAAAATATTGATCTGCGGTTAGCTTTATTTTACGTAACATCGTAACTCGCGCGCTTGTTTTAATTTTGTTTGTCTGTTTACACAGAAAAGTCTCGAGCACGCAATCTAATTTCATATAAATAACTCGCTGCTAAATTTGAATAAGCCGTCTAGACTAGCCGCGTAACAATGCATATATTTAGAGTGTATAATATAAATAAGGCACAATTTCAAATACGGATTCAACATTTATGAATACTCCTGAAAAGCCAAACTCTTACATAACTTGCATGAATATGTGGTGTATTTGGTATTTACTATTTATAGTATATAACTGTAACATCCCTGCTAGCGTTTGGCACTGTGTTTTATACTATCCTTGATAATGTCGCACACAATTGGATTTCGTTCGAGCGCTAAGCTTTTCTGGGCTTTTGGCTAGAGCTCTCGCGAAAATGCAGTTATTGTTTCGAATAGAGATGCCGGATTTTGTTCGAAAATTTAGCATTTTCCGAGGGGTAGTTGTTGTCGCATTTGTCAGCATATATACGAATATTTGGAAAATAACAATCTTTCATTGGTGCTTTGGTTGGTCATAAAATTTAGTGTTGATTTTCATAAATGTAGAAAAAATTATAAATAATAATATATGTGAATGCGTCACCCATTTTACGTTTTTTCACAATCTCATAGATATTATCATTTCTATTATTTATTATTAATACATTTTAATTTATTCATACATGAAAGACATTTACAATCATCATCCTTCTGTTCATTACAATATAACAAAGTCTATGGAATAAATCAAAATAAATTGATCGCAATCTCTTTCAAAACACAAACAATTCTAATTTGATTAAACGCGACTCAATAAAAATCGATCGACCATAAATAACGTACATAATTAAAGGTAGCTCTGGCTTTGTTCGGTGTTTTAAAATAGATAAAAAAAAAATATATATAGTATAAGATAATATCAAAAATTAGCATATTATCACCGCTGCTGTGATTATTCGGTTCGTGTGCTCATCAAAAAAAATATAATCACAATAATTAAGTCATTCAACGGGGTCTGTAGAATGGTCACACGACCATTGCTCGCATCTGATTATAATTTGACCAGTATACACAAAATTAGCATATTAATCAAAAGAATTATACATACACACTACACAGGTATAATTACTTACTTCGGAAGGTGCTTTATAATTAAATAGAACGTGCGGTATTTATATACGGAATTATGTAAAAGAGCAATTCAAACCCAACAACAAAATTAGCTCATTTTGTTTGAATCTCGCTTGTTACAGCCTCCGCGTGTCGACAATTGCGTTAAGGAATAATATTTTTTTTTATGAAAATATTCTTTAACGAGGTGATATTAATGGATATCAACAACTGGAGTAATTGTTAGAAGCTGGAATGTGAATCTGTAGTTTTACATTAAAATGATTCTAAGTTTGCGGTATTAGTAGTGGACTGTGACTCTGAGTAATGTTGGACTTATTCACGGAATATTATATTACCTTATACAAACAGAATACTATAAAATCTCATAGGCTGATTTTTTAATTTGTTTTATTACAGTTTTTATTAAAAGAATCAGTAAATATAAAAAAACATCATTATCACGTTAGAGAATTCAGTATAATTATTTTATAAAACACATAATTTTTTAATTTAATTTAAATTATGCAAAAAACTTAATTTTTAAATAATTAAATAATTTTGAAATGTTAAAAAAAAAAACAAATTATGTGACCATTATAAATAAACTCTTTGCAATGAACCAAGTTTCAATTGGCAAAGAATTACCATTTCATTTTTATTCACCATAATCAAATGTTATTATTAATTTCACATATAAAAAAATGACGTACCTTTTAAATCCCATATAGTTATCACGAACCCCCCAATACTTTTAACCCTTTTTCAGGTAATATTTGTTTTATGAATAATACTTTTTTCGAAATTAGGTAAACAATTACATTTTAATGTTTAAACCTTGTTAAACAAATTTTGTTAAATGCGATATGCGATTTTGAATTATATGAAAAAAGTTAAAATTGGTCGCAAACTTTAAAAATAATAAAAACGTCAAAGTATGATAATTTACACGTAATTCGTATTCGATTTAAAAAAACGTATGAAGTGTTTGCCAGCTCAATAGACAATATACAAGTATGGACTTAATTGAACAAGAAGAAAAGTCAACGAATACAAAAGCTTTATTAAAACTGGAAGGTAAAGAATAATGAAATTTATGTCTTCTTTAAACATTGGTTTGGACGATTCAAATTTTCTTGAGGTATAAAGAGTTTTTTAGAGTTTAATTATTCTATTTAATAGACGTCAGTATACAAAGTATAATATATTTATAATGTTTTCAATCTCTTGTACTCAGTTGCCAGTGGTTCGCTTTCAATTATCTTTTTATTTAATTCCTTCTTTAGTGCAGATATGATACACAGACTCCGCAAATCCTTTCCCTGTGAAATCTTTACTTTTTGTTCCGCTGATTTAAGGTATTTCTTAAGATTTGTGATTTCCTGTAATCCATCGAGATACTGTCGTCGAATGTTGGCTAAATGCGTATTGGGAACGATAAGACTACTTGTCTGATTAGATGACGATCGAAACGGTGAATCACCCCAGCGACTGGGGGTGATTGTAAACAGTTTTGGGGTTTTTGTTGGTGTAGACGATGATGTCCGCTTCGGTGAATTGCGATTAGGTGTCTTTGGTGTAGATGCGACTTGGTGAATTGTTGATGCCATTTTGATATTATTAAAATCAAATTGTGGTTTTAATCAAGTTTTGGACTCGGGGAGTTTGAAGCTGATAATAATAATATGGCAAACATGCATTGGCTTAAATAGTAAAATTGAAGTAATTAAAACTAATTAAATATATTTATTTACCTGTTTTTTATTTTACTAATTACAGTAATTACTAATTAATTAGATTTATTTATTTATTATTAGGTACTAATTAGAGTTAGACGGAATAACAAACTCATTTATTTATGATCCGTCAATAAATATTATTTTATTGCTGTTTTTGATAATTTTTTTTTAGTATTTTCGTATCGTGAAATGTCACAAATTCACAAAAATAAAAAACATGGGTTTTATGAGTTTTAATCTACAAGCTAAGAGTTAATGTTTTTATTTATTATTGTTTTTTAAATTTTGGATTGTACGGAATAGTTTTAAAAAAAATAAATCAAAATGCAAAATAAATCTTTTAATAAATAAAGATTTTCGTAGTTTTTGAAGGCCAAAGCAATTTACTGTTCTTAATCCATGATAAAGGAACGCACATTACATTGACCTCGTTGTCTTCGATCGTCGAAACTATTACATACAATTTTATTATTAATATTATAATATTTTATTTGTTTTTAACTCTGCTTGTCGTCTATGACGGCTGTGATAAAGTGACAAGGCAACACAATCATTTACATGAACTGTCAAAGTAACAGGGTGTTTACATCTTCGTAATATAACATATATGTTATGTCATTGTGAACGTAAATATTACGTAACATTGCAAAACAAGTAATTAATGTAAATTTAATATTACGAATGTTGTTGTGTCTTGTGATTTTTAATGCGCTGACAATTTATTGTCTTTATAATAATTAGTGTTTTTCGGCTATTTATTATAACTTTGACATTGGTATGGTAACTGAAAACCTTTTTAATAATAATGTTAGACGTAATAAAATTGTTTTGCATAATTTTAAAATCTTATTTAAGAATTATTTTTTTTTGCAATAAATAATCTATCATTGGATCCTGTAGTCCCTTGTGGGACATAGGGCCAGTGTGTGATGCCGCACACTGGATTCATTGACCATTACGGGTTCACACGACTGGTCAGGTCATGCTAATGTGCTGTTTGTGCGGTGCTACCCCTATTGGAGCTAACACTCTCAACACATCCCCGATGGTTAGGAGTCTTACGTTGCCCTGACGCGACTCTAACAATTTTGCAGGGCACATGCGTATATTTTTTGAGATATCTCTATGCACTGAGATCTATCTTGCAAATTTATATTCGGAATCGTGAATCATCAACGCCATCATACACTTCTATACAAGGTGCGTGTGTATAATTCAATTGAAAGAATTAATGTTCCTTTATTCCAAATCAATAACCTATTTCAGATATAGGCTATGAATAGCATGAGGAACCTACTGATTTAAAGATATAAGAACAAAGGCCATGAAAAAGTACCGTGTGAACAAGAAGAATATATATAAATTCCTTTAATCCCTATTCGGGACATAGGGCACATGCAACAAAGTTGCGGAACTATTCGCGGTTGGCGGCCAATGCCTTTATCGCCGTCCAGTTCGTTTGAGATTCTACCAGCTCTCATTCGACTGTGCGCCTCCACGTCGTTTTCGGTCTACCTCTGCTGCGACTTCCTTGCGGGTTCCATTACAGCGCTTGACTGTTTCGTTTCCACAATTCAGCATTGGAGACTACCTCCGGCCATCTGATGCACAAGATCCGCGTCAAGCAGAGGTCACATTCCAAGTTTCGCAACCGTACAAAAGGACCGATTTGACGTTGGTCTCGAACAGTCGTTTTGTCAGCTGAGTGGAGCGCCAGACGACGCTGATCATCGCAAAGGCTGAGCGGGCTTTGTTAATTCTGGCACAGATGTAAATGTCTGTGCCTTCATCAACAGTAAGCAGGCTTCCGAGGTAGCAGAATTTATCAACAATCTCAACGGGTTTACCGTTGAGTTGGATCGGCTGCACCCGTTCGCTTGTGTTGCAAAGGAACGTCCGCAAAAGCGTTATAAAGCATCTAGAAAATTGTTGTTTCCTAGCGAAAAAAGTAACGTTTTTCCTAGCGAAAAAAGTAACATTTTTCCTAACGAAAAAAATTTCGTTTTTCCTAGCGAAAAAAGTAACGTTTTTCCTATCGAATAAAGTAACGTTTTTCCAAGCCAAAAAGTAAAGTTTTTCCTAGCGAAATAAGTATTGTTTTTCCTAGCGAAAAAAGTATCTTTTTTCTAAGCGAAAATAGTAACGTTTTTCCTAGCCAAAAAAGTAACGTTTTTCCTAGCCAAAAAATATCGTTTTTCCTAGCGAAAAAATGAACGTTTTTCCTAGCCAAAAAAGTAACGTTTTTCCTAGCGAAAAAGTAACGTTTTTCCTAGCGAAAAAGTAACGTTTT
>JANSTU010046633.1:0-10424 GCA_027564075.1 Bolitophila hybrida | reverse complement strand
ATAGTCGTCCCTGGTCGGACTCAATATCCAGCCCTCTTGTATAGTTTAATTTTCTAATTTTTGTTTACACATTTTGTATATTTATTTACACCAGTATATGTATTTTGTAAACTAGTATCCTCCATCCTCACTTAGTGATGAGCATTTCTTATAAACATTGATAATAAACGGTCAGTAGGGGTTTTCCCGTTGATTCTATAATAAAAAAAAAAAAAAATGCTTGTAACAGTTTTAAAACAATATGTCATGCATTACGTAGCCAGAATTTCTAGGTTGCTAGGTGATATTTACGTGTGTGCACCCGGTACAGATAACTTTTTGTGATTTTGTACTTATTTAGACTTATTTTTTTTTCAAAAACAAACAGAACAGATGAACCAACAATAAAGAACGTGCGGAACGCGTAACATCGGAAACAACACGCAACAGTTTCTAACAAAATGCATCTGATTTACAGATGCCAGGAGAAACAAAATATGAATTACAGAATTTAGAAACATTATAAAAACATCATATATATATTACTCATACATTTACAATATCTTAATTCCGGTAAAGTTCAAACAGGTTTTGATAATACATTTTCGTACAGAGTTTATTGTGTAAAATTTACAGTATACAATGTAAATGTGATGTGTGTATAGCGATCTATAATTCTACTATATACCTAATTATAAATGTATAGAATTTTAAAATACCTACATGTCCATAATTTACATATTTTGGACTCATATATGTAGATTATTTACTTTGTTACATTCCATAATAATGCATATTTTATCGAAATATGTATATTCTGTCACACTCTACCACATAAGCAATGCAATATGCATTTCCAATAATAATTTATGCTAATTGTATACTGCTTAAAATCGATTTTAGCAGTGGCGTAGCATTTTAATCCCTGAATGGAATTACAGTTGAATTTATGCATAATATATTTAAAAATTCAATCTGAAATTGAAGAAAAATATGCTAAATCTTATACATGTATATTCTACAACTTAATCATACATAAACTCGTATATCTATATAGTAAAAGCTTCCCAATAAAACCACATGTACGAGTGCAGCAGCCGCAGCTGTATTATAGGACACGTCAAATTCGTCAGCATGCATGTTCAACATTTCAAATCGAGCTAGTACCGAGGGAAAAGTTTTCACAGTTACATTCGGCATTAATCCCTAGAATATAAACGGGGGTTGAGTTATATGTGTTTGTGTGGGAAACGAGAACATGCGAGCGTCAAATTAGTGGTGGATTTTTGAGTACAATGTATTTTTAAGCGTATTGCAATTGTCACACAGCACGATTTACATTGGCATTGTTAAATTTTCTGTCGTTTCTAACAAAAGAACATGCACTGCTTTGTGGCTATAGAGTTTAGAATTTCCGATTCGGTTTTAATCCTCGGAACACATTTCTAGTTTGCGTTTTGAGCTTTGCAAAAGTTTGCTGATATTCTGTGCTTTACATAGCCTGAAATAATTGCTTTGTTTCTATAATGTTTTGGTATGAAATATAATGATGTATATGAGGAGGTTAAATTTTATTGAAAATTCTTAAATTATTAAAAAATTGTATAAATAGTTCAGACTCAAATTCACACAAAATATGTTTTTATATTGATTTGATGTAAATACTGAATTCAACGTCACCACATTATTGATGCGCGCACATGCTGCATTTTAAAGATAAAATGTTATGTTAAGCGATGAACTGTATATGGAGAGTTGCGGATATATGCAAATTCCGTATGTATTATATATTCTATTCATAAAATTGTATATACACATATTAAGTTGGTATTTTATATATCGCTAGAGCAGTGTATATCAACAGCGTTGTGCGACATCATGACCTGAATATTTCCGGGAGGAAAAATATATTAAAAGAGTGTGATAGAAATATATATATATATATATAAATATAAAGGGGGGGCGTTAAAGCTTGTATAACGTGTTAATAGCATATATACAAGGGGAGTGCTGCCCTGCGGAAGAAATTACAGATTGTAATGGGGTGCGACGACGCGACGTATAATTTTGAGAGACCCAAACCGGGCATATCGAACTCGATCACTTTTAGTGCACTTACACATAAACGATAACATTACGGTGCGCGGTGCGGTTGCGTTGATTGAGAAATACCCATTTTCACACCCCAGTGATTTTGCTCTCCTATTTTATCGTGTATAAATTACCGTAATTTCGGTCAATTGAGGAGCATTTCTTGTGCGCCAAGCAAAATGCAACTTAACGAGCATTTATCTATATACCAGTTAGGTTTAAACAAACTGAGTACTTAAAATATTTCTGAAAACTTTTTTACGACCAAATCGAGAGTTGCACATTCCGATGAATTCGAATTACATCAACTCGACATTAAGCACATTTCGAGCTTTCTTTTATACGCGTTTTTCCTACATTCCATTTCACACACACATACATAGTGTAAACAACAAAAAAAACTTGCTCGCTACGAAGTCCTTCTGCAAAAGTGTAAAGTGTGCGTTCTTTTGAGGTACCCGACGCTCGCGCACGTGCGGCACAGAAAAAGTTTATTTATAAACTTATGACCACTTCAGAAAGTACCTTCTTGAAGGTGTAGCTCTCGTACTTTATATGCGTATAGGTGTAAGTGTGAAATGTGAGTGTACTCGCATGCATTGTAGAAAAAAGCGTGCTTCTTATGTATGTACTGGAAATAAAAACTCGTACAATATTCTTGCAAAATGACTATTTGCAAAAAAAATCTAAATGGATAAAAACACTTATGTTGTCACAAGTTAAACTTTTGATGCAATTACAGATACTTTTTAATGTTTTTTATTGATGTCAGGTTATTTTGATTGACGAAGTATTCACAAAAATAGCATACGATAATCATAATTGGATACATAGCAACGAGCGGTGTGTTTTGGTACAATGTATGAAACGAAAGAAAGTTGTTAAGACATTATATATAAACTATTAGAATGCACTGCATATCATGGATCCCATTCAACCGAACAATATACTTGATTTAAGTGCTTTAGTTTATGAACTCTACGCAGATTTTCTTCATGAATGCGGGTATGGAATATGCCATTGCAATAGATACGTTAATATATTTATTTAATGAGTAATAAAATTGGTCTTTGTTTTACATTTAACAATATTTAAAAAACAATACAATTCCATTTGCATTATGAATATTCAAGAGTTGTGCTAGGTCTTCGGAATTAGACACCGTTTCCAATCTGGTGAAACAGTGGCTAAATCATTTAAAAAAAATATTAAAGGGGCAATCGAGATATCAATGTGAACAAACGAGACTCCACTTACTAATGTTCATGTACTCTGTACGATCGCTCAAATATGATTTTATTGGTTGGGGAAAAAGACTGGCGATATTTTTAGTTGATTTTCAATGATTTATTCAACATAGTTATAATGATCCGAATTAATACAAATATGCTCCGTTTTGGACGGCAATTCATAATTCCATTATAGATATCCTTGTCTCTATTGGCAAAAAACTCAGACATCACTTGAGGCCAGATTACTATTGCCATTTGCATTGACCGGAAATAATGGTAATAACTTAGGGCTATGTCCGGATTAAACGGTGGGTGCAATAGCACCTCCCATACGAGCTCTCGGAGCTTCTGGCGGGTCTGCAAAGACGTGTGTTGTCTTGATGGATCAAATAGGTTTTTTTGCGTTAATATCGAGTTTTTGGTCATACCAAGCTTATGCAAATGGTTCCAAACTATTTTATGGTCTATGTTCAGTTCCTGCATCTTTCACATCTTCTACACCCGAACAAAATCGTTGTGCCTTGCTAATGGACACTGTATCGAGTCCATAAACATCACAAATTTTTGGCTGCCTTAGTTGCATTTTTACCTTGTCGTAGTAAAACTGTAAAATATGCCGAATTTTCTCTTTATTTTGCTCCAGAAGACTATAAATAGCAAATTGTCAAAAATTAAAGCTCAATATAAACTGTCCAAACAGAAAAACACGCTCTGTACATAAACCGCCATGGTGGAATAATAAATTACACTTACTCAAGCGGTCTCTAACACGGCTAGAAAACAAAGTTAAATCACGCCCTGACCGTTTCTATGACGAAATTCTTCAGGCAAAAAGACTTTATAAAAAAGAGCTTATAACAGCTAAAATAAACTTTTGGAAAACCTTTTGTGGAAGAGTAGAAACGCTTCTCAATAGATAACCATTGCGAACTGTAGTACTCGACGATGGTTCAGGCACTGAAAATCAGACCGACACTTTGAAACATCTGATGAGTAACCACTTCTTAAACTGCATATTCAATGATCAGACTCATACCAACACTAATGTAAACCATGAGTTTGACATTGATCCAATTTGAAGTTTGCTTCCACCATAATCACTATTGATAAAATAAAGTAGGCCCTGTCCACTTTTAAACCATATAAAACGTCAGGACCGGATGGTTTCTATCCAATAATGCTTCAAAAACTTAGTGAAAATCATCTAGACTTAATCTCCAAGATCTTTAGATCTAGTTTAGCACTGAGTTACATCCCTAAAATGTGGCAACTTGCTAGAGTTGTTTTTATTCCTAAACCAAGAAAAGAAAATTACAATTCAGCAAGCTCTTTCCGCCCAATTAGACTTACATCGTTTGTACTTAAAACATATCTCAGAGATACTCCGGTGCACGAAAAATAAAATAAAATAAATAAAATGCAACACGCATACTTAATAGGGAAATCAGAATAAACCGCTCTTCATAATGCAGTGACGCGCATTGAAAAGTCCTTTCACTTAAAACAACAAACTATTTCTAGACATAGAGGGAGCTTTCAATAAAATTAACTTCCAATCCCTTAAACAAGCTGCCGTCGAGTTCGGAATTGACCACATGATGATCAAATGGATCATCAATGATGAAAGGATGAAAACACAATCATTTATGTTATCCAACAAGCACTAAGAATTATAGTAAAATTGTGTATTGATAACCAACTGTCTCTTAACCCCTCAAAAACAGAACATTTTCTCTTCTCACGTAAAAGAAAGTATGAACTCAGCAAATATCCAATACTTTTCAAAAAAATCTCAAAGCTGAAGTGAAATATTCAGGAGTTATCCTTGACAGGAAACATCTTTTCAACAAACATATTGAGACAACGACCAACAAAACCATTAAAGCGTTCTGGCAGTGTCGCAGAGCTTTTGGTAAAACATGGATTTGTCTCCTAAAGTAATTTACTGGATCTATACAGTTATGATTCGACCAATGTTGACATTTTGTTCAATAGTGTGTTAAACAGACAACATAAAACCGCTATACTCCTTTGAAAAATCTTTAAAGGTTATCATACCCAAAAGGGAAGAATGGCAGCATGCTCTACTATCTTCTCCGATGGTTCCAGAATAGACGGTCAATCAGGTGCTGGAATCTTTTCGAGTAGTGAAAACATAAAGCTCCACATACCATTTAGAAACTTTGCAACAGTATTTCAAGCAGAGATACATGCGATTCTTCTAAGTGCACAAATCCTTCTTGAAAAACAAATAACAAACAAAACTCTACGTTTCTTTTCTGACAGTCAAGCAGCACTGAAAGCTATTGACACACACTTAACAAGATCGAGCCTGGTAAAAGAATGCCAGTCCACAATTGATCTTCTAGCCCTACAAAATTCAGTAGAGCTCTTCTGGATCCCATTCCACTCAGGCTTTCTGGGAAACGAAATTGCCGATGAACTGACACGCAAAGGGTCCGAAACTCCTTTAATCGGACCGAAACCTGCTTTTGAATTTCCCGTTCTTACAGGAAAACTACCATACAGACACACATGAACAAACTTCATACACCTAAATGGTAGTCACTTGAAACGTGTAGACAAGCTAAATCTATATTTAGTAAATCTAACAAAGGTGACACTGGCAAGCGTAAGCTTAAAAAATTCATTGTTTTAAAAACCACCTCCACAAAATCCGAGCTATAGATTCGAAACACAGTAAAACTTTCTCCGTCAGTGCCCATGCTCCAGGGGAACAGAACTGTGTACCTAAGCACACCAGTTGCCATTTAAAAAAAAATATTTGTTTCCCAATTTGTTGGGAAAGTTTATTCCATTTAAAACTTAGAGGGATCGCGAGCACCATTGAAGCCAATATAATCGAAACAAAACAGAAATGCTTCCAGATTTACATTGTTTTTAATCAAATATGCAATTTTTTTAAAATATGCTTTTTTATCGATATCAGTGAAAAAAGGAAATTTAATATTATTTTTCAAGTTAAAATTTTATTGGTAAAATCAAAAAGATTACAATTTAGTATTTTATTTTAATTTTTTTAAATTGAATCTTGTGCATTTTAATGGTAAAATCTAAAATGCAATTACCCTTAAAATACAAAATTTGCAATTTTACCTAATACTTACTTATTGTAAAATTGAAAGTATGGTAAGCAGATAAATGTATAAATAAATTATCTTGATTATCTAAATAGACCTCTGTAGAAAAAACAGAAAATTTATTCTATCTGACAGAATTTCTGTACATCCGAATAAAGTCTGCAGACGTTTTTCTCAAATAAATAATAAATTTCGGAGTTAATTTTTATGTGTAATTATTTATTGATCTAATGACTTTGCATTTGATTTAAAATAAAATCATACATTTTAATAAAAAAAAAATGGGAGATTTTTTTTTAAAGTCCAAATATACCTATTAAACTAACTTTAAATGAAATCTCCAATTACTTTTGATTGAAAATCCGAATTAATTATACTTGGATCTGGCACCAAATTTATGTTGATGAGCACGATTGTACATTAAACAAATATAACTAATATACTATATATGTATATATTAGTTCCAATTGCTGTTGCAATGGTGCATGGTAATTTTAAATCCCTAACGCTATAGGGTAAAATGTGTGTTAATTCAGAGTTTCTCTTATAGCATATACGGATACTATAATACTGTATGTAGTTTGTATCATATATGGCAAAAGTTTATTTATGCACATTGCCACTATAAACCTACAAGTTAGAACTACGCCGTCGGACTCACGAACTCGCGTCCACTCAGGTGTACTCCACTTAACCTGTTTAATGTATATATATATATATATATATATAGATACATACACACGCAATCATTATGTACTTACAGACAAGACCAAAGTATTTGTTTAGCATTAGCATACACACAAATTCTCACATCATATTTTACATCTGGGAAAAGCAAACACAATATAAGTGCCAACCGGAGCCGTTCTGGTCTGTACCCTTTGCATTCGACTATAACGGTTATCTCCGTCAGGGGTTCAAATGCTTTTGTTCTTCCGGTAATCCATTATGCACGGTGCCACGCTCCAATTCCAAGTGCAGTTCTGTGCAGCTCTATATATGTTTTTCCATGGAACTTTGTTCGGACCCAGCCTGCAATAGCTTACTCTCTGCGTGCGATAATGCAAATTTTATCGGTTCTGCATTTGAGTTGAGTGCGAAGTGCACCAACATAAAATCTCTGCTCACGCGCACAAAATTTGAGTTCTGCGAAAAGTTTTACACCAGCATAATACAACGGTATGCAATTTTATTATGTTTTTGTATGTTTTCAGAGCGCAGATAGATTGCTTTATTTCATTATAATTTGTATTCTGTTTTGTTTGAGGAAAATGACTTGCGTTTAACAATGGTAATGGACTTTTTTATAGGTAATTATATTATATCTGCATATACAAAATCATACATTTTCACATTGTTTAAATACACAGAAGTCTGAAAAATATGTTTCGAGTTCTTAATCGTTAGAATGGCATTGCCTGTTATCAGATTAGCATTGTTTTGAAGACATATTTGTTTACGAAAAAAAAGAATTCTGGTGGTGATGGGTAAAAATGTATAGGTATATACTAAATAAGAAATAAGAAATACGACAGAAAAAAAAATAATCTCTTAAGTTATTAAATAGGAATTTTGGTGCAATTACCTTTGGATATTTTTTTAATTAAAACCCAAAAGTCTATGCTTTTGTTTTAAAATCCTTAGTCGCACTAGTGAAGCGAACAGCGTAAGACTGGAGTAATGATACTAATTAGTTGTCAATATATGTGTGTTTATAAGTGTTTAAAAAACGACAAGGACTAACAATTTTACCACTATAAAGTTAAATTTTGATATCTTTGTTAAGCTGTTGCTTTGATAGAGTTTATATAGAGCGTGTGCTTAAAAGCAGGGCATTAACGATGGTAATTATTTCTGTAACTCTTTTTATAGGTAAATCCATAAGTCGTATGGACCTATGAAGGCTTCTAGGCCTTATTTCGATAAAGTTTCGTTAAAGCTTCCAAATATTTGTTCACCAGAAGCTTTAACGAAGCAATGACTTCTCGATATAGATTTTACCGAAGCTCAGCAAGAAACGTCTTTATAAAGCTTCATCGAAGAAGTCACTTCTCGTTTGTGGTTTTAGCGAAGCTGATCATAATTATACGAAGCATTTGCATCCACTTCACAAGCTTTTCTATTATGAGGCTAGTCTAACGAATCTGTTCAATCTGCATTTGAACAGGGTTATAAACCTAGAGACTTACAATTTAGAGATAGGCTAAGAAGTAAAGTAATATAGAGAAATAGGCAGCAGAAAAATCCTAAAGTGATTGCAGTGAGAAATCAACCAAAACATAGTGAATAATTTACGGAAGAAAAGCCCTAAACTGAATTTACAACTCAGTTATAGGCAGGAAATAAAAAAATAACAGAGCCTATCTGGCTGCTCTGCCAGCAAAGTAGTGAAGTGAATAGAGAATTGAAGAAAACGTGAAAATAAGAATTGTCGGTTAAGGCCTGAGAATGAGGCAAACTAATAAGTCCTTATTAAGAAAGGCAGACGATTTAATAGACTTACAAGAAGTAGACAGAAAAAGTCCTATAATAGAAATAGGCAGTGAACTGAATTTAGTAAGCGAAATAACACATCTGATATCTGCTCTGAGTTCCTTTTGTCATTTGTCCATTGAAATTTGAATTGCGAAAAATCATGGATGTTAATTTTAAAAAAACAATGTTTCATATTTTTTTGTTTTGATTGTAGAGGTCCTAGCATCGAGAAGTGACAACAACAATAACGGATACCGGCGTGTCCCGACAAAGAGAAGGACAAAAATACTTTATGAGCTTATAACGCCCTCAAACGAACCATATTTCGACTCGCCTCAACAGAATCTAATTTGAAAGTTTCAAAATATTATATATTATTATTATTATTTGATATCATTCATTGTAGAATATTTCTTACCTGTGGTATGATGAATCGCTTCTAATAGAATTTAAATAATAGAATAGAAGTGTGTCCATAATTTATTTATGCAACATTTATTAAAACAAACACTCGCATAATATATGTGTGCACACGCTTATTGCTGGTTAAAACATTTTCCTCAGTATAAATAATAAATTATGAATACTACATATATATATATAGGTATATATATATTATTTACTCTGAATAAGGACTCTGTGTCTTTCCCGGAACACGTTTGTCCGCGAGTGTTTATATTATTACATATATATATATATTGAAATTGAATTCACGGAAATTGAATTCAACAATATATTCGCCATCGAGTCAGAAAACGGATTTATATATTTATGCGTACGTTTTCTCATGCATATTTCCTTTTCCATCATTTATTTACTATGTAAAATAATAAAACTCAAAATCAATGTTGAATATTTTATTACATTGGGCAGATTCTTACAGAAAACAATGAAATATAATATGAAATTTTGCGTAAATGTAATATAGTCATATAATAATATAGGGATTATTGTGTTTAATATTTAAGAGGATTTTAGGAATGGAGATGAGCCTCTCCATTTATTATAAAAGCTGAAGCATTTAGTTCGATTTAAATTTTATTATATTCATGAAATTGGTTCCGTTTAGGGATTAAAGCAATTATTATATAAAAATAGTACATTTCTTAAATTAAATTATTACTCGTTAGACTTTTTATAAGACTTGTCTTATAAGATCTAGAATCAAATGAGCTCGTGTTTCCATGAATTGTCATTACTCATAAATATTGTTTGGGTTGTATTTAGGTCGAGATGAAGGCGATCCGTTAATATTTTACATTTTACAATACTGTATTTTTTGTTCTTGCTTTATTCAAATTACTGATTCCCCTAAAACAGTCGTTAAAACGATGCAAAAGTAATTTCATGATGTGTTGATACACTTTTTTTTTATAAAACATATTTGTATGGTACCGTATATTCAATTATAATTATTTATTGAATTTGTTTTAAATTAATTTATTTGTATATATATATATAATATAATCACACAGATTTATGTTCAATACAATTATAAAAAATGGATTTATAGTTTTAAATTTGAATTTGGTCATAACATAAGATA
>JANSTU010046622.1:0-10426 GCA_027564075.1 Bolitophila hybrida | reverse complement strand
GAAGCTCAAACGAACTGGACGGCGATAAAGGCTTTGGCCGTCAATCGCGTCCAGTTCCGCAACTTTGTTGCTGATGCACTATGTCCCGAATAGGGCTATATATAAAATATAGCTTATATTCAAATTATTTATTCTTTTTTTTCATAGGTCTCTGTTTTTGTATCTATTTTGGTTTCTATTGTAGTCTCTATTCAGGTCCCTTCTTTAATTATGTCTCTAAGTCTCTTGATATTACAAAATAATTGATGTGATGCCTGGTACTCTCTCTGGCCGCAATCTCTCGGCTCTATCTCTCGCCTCTGTCACTCGCCTGTCTCTCCCGCCTTTCTCTCACGAAATCCCAAGGTGCACCTGTATCTATACCGATGGTTCCAAACTTGTAAGTCAGTTCGGATTAGTAATATTTTTCGTCGAAAACACACACAAATCACTAAAATACCTCCTGCATCGGAGGAGAACCCACTAAACAGAGAGTTTTTACATCGGACAGTATGTCCAGACAACCGAACCGCTCACAAACTGCACTAAAACAGCATACAGGTAAAACTAATGTGGATCCCAGCTCACTGGGATGCCATGAAATAAAGCGGCCTTATATGATTGTACCATGGACCAAACACAATAATTCTTCTCGAGTGATTTAAATTAAATATTTATTTTCTGTTCTTAAAGTTGTTAATTTTCTAGAGTATCACTGCAAAATAAGAGATTTTTCGGCACAAATAATTTTACCTTTATTGTCATTATTTATTCATTGTAGACCGAATTCAAAAGTGCGAAGAACTGCCAGGAAATGCTCAAAATCTAAAAAACAAACAAACAAAACAAAACAGATAAGTTATTATTATTTTGAATATACTAACACTACTGAACGTAGACATTGAAGCCACCGAAAACTTATAAGCACGCAAATGCTGTGGCCGTTGACTCCGACGTATTATCATAATGACAGCCTTACGAAAGTCCTTGTCGCCATTGATCCAGTTGCATTTATACGCAGCGTCCGCAATAGTTTTGCTCTGGTGATATACATGAAATTATTATTATAATTAACTTATAAATATAAAAAAAGAACTTACCGCCTCGATTATCTTATCACCGAGCCAGCATACAATATAGATCTGCAGTATGGATTGGACCAACGTAAACGCGTACTTAAACAGCTCTGCCGGTCTGGCTGTGGTGTTCATCAAGAATCCCACCATACAGATTATGATCGAACTCGATAGGAAGTTGAACAGTGTCGATCCACCAAATATATCATCTAGTTCAACGGTATTACTAGTGGGACAAACACAAGTTACTAGAAAATAATGTTTTATTATTATTCATAAAATATACTTAATTATGTCATTGTGATCATTAATACACTGCCACATTTGATGACGTATCAATAAACGATTATTCTCGTTTGGACTCAACGACAATATTTTCTTCTTTAGACGCTCAAAGTGCATACAAATATGAATAACAAACACACAGAGTAGCAGATCCGATGCCAGCATACTGGCAGCAGCAATATGAGCTGCCCAGATTTGTGTCAAGAAATTTAACTCAAAGTAACCCGTCGAATACGGATTGAATGGATACCAAATGATATACGGTAAATCAACTTCCCATATTCCATTTTTGACAAAATTTATGATAGACTCAATAACCGGATACATATTAAAACACCATATCATACCCATCTGGATACAGGTGTAAAAATTCATCGTTCTCATAACCAATTTCAAGTTCATCTGTACCTGGTAGTCTTTCTGTCCATTGTCGGTGAGCGGAAACTTGCGTTTAAGCTCTAGCATTAATTGAGAAATTCGTTTCTTGTGCCATACAATTGCACCGACCTTGGCAAAAGACAATAGAATAAATCCGATGCACAGCGTTAAATAAATGACATCAATGAAGTTCTTAAAGTTTCCGAAGGTTTTTACAAAGTACACCATTTCGCCAAGTAACAGCAATGCCAGATTCGCGTAGCTCACAAAAGAGAAGACATAGAATAGAATGCCAACCGGATGAATGTCGGTTAGGTGATCATTGTATGGTACTACACCGACGGTCTTGAAGACACGACGCGGAAATGCTGAGAACTTCTCAAAGTCGATAATTTGTGGTGTGCTCATGACGGGACTTGTTCGATGAATGTCGTGTTCATGCTGCTCTATTCCGATAAATCAGTGCACCTTTTGGTTATGTCAAAGACGAAACACACAAGTAATTATGGTCCTTTGAAGGAATGAAATTACATGCTATAAATATTTCTATATGTATACTGAAAATTGAGTGGGATGTAACCGTTTTCAGAAAATCACATAGTTTACGCTCACAAGAGTTGACAACATAATAGTGAAACAAAACTTAATGGAAAACAAACGCTGCGTGCCGCCTGCCGCCTGCCGCCCTCCAGCAACATAAATACATAACACAAACATTACAATATAAAATAATCGTTAGTTTGATGCTAATTATTCGTGTCTTAGAATATATTTAGTATGTTTTTGTGTTTCATTTATATATGTATTAATATATACATAATTTGTAACATGCATTTTCTTCGGAAAACGTTTAATACTGAAAATAAAATGGATAAAAACAATAAATTATTTCTAGACAAAAGCTTTTATCGTAGACAAATTATAATGGCTTACGTTTACAACGTATAACAATGCAAGGGTACATAAACATATAATTGCGCATTCTGTGTTGTATGCTTGAGCTTGAGCATAATAATGTATATACCGTTACAGCAGCAAAAGATAAGTTTCAGCAGCGGATACACGTGCATTGTTTGCGCGTGCATACTCCATACACATCTATAAGAGAGAGGATACACGTCGAAATATGCTCGTCGGAAGTGAGCATAATGCTTGTGTGCTGAAAAGTTAGTTTGGACGAATTTATCAATATTGCATGAGTGTGTGTGTGTGTTCGCGTGTGGGAGGGCTGGAATGTGTTTGTGTTTATCACTGCAGAAGCACTCTTTGTGCACGCAAGACCTGGACCCGATAGTTGATATGGTTTCTACACGCTTTTCAGAAGCTTTCCGCACGCGCGCTTTCGCACAGTATGAAATTGTGCATGGGTTTTTCAATATGCAGTAAATCATTGCATCCTGTGCAGATGTTTCGACAAAAAAATGTATATCATAGTGAATTGAGTGTTTTTTTTTTATTTATAAAGCCTTTGTTTGTGTCTGCGTTTGTGTATGCTTCGGTGTATTTGATATATGTATATGTTTTGTATGTGCTCTGGTTCTCCGCACATACATAGATTCACAATAGATTACAGATGAAGCCAGATCAAACAAGTCGGCGAACACACAACGACCGAACTTCGTATTTGGCAGGATTTTGTTTGTTTGTATTTTTAAACAACAAACAAACACCGTGAGTTTATTTCATATAAAGCTTCGAAAGGAATTCCTATACTTTTGTTAAAAAAAACATGCTGTTGTATATACAGATATAGAATTATTGATAAACCTATACTAAATTCAAAGGATTTTTTAATGAATCAACATATTGAATACGATGTCATAGGGAAATGTTATTACATTTACTTTAAGCGATTAAAAAATCTTGTTTAATATAAAATATATGAATCGAGCAAAAATTGTGGCTAAGTATAAAAGCGAAAAAAATAGTTAAAATACACCAAATTGAGCGGAAATTTAATAAAAATAAAAAAAAATGGTTCTCTAGTAGATATCTACAAAAAACTGATGGATGAGACAGTTCTCAAGAAAAATCCGTTTTTCGATTTAAGTTTACGCAGAAGCGCAGTGCCTGTATTCAGACTTGCACGTTCCGAACGTTTGAGCTCAGTTTTGAAATATCATACGTTCAATTCCGCACTTGAAAGTGGTTTCGTATTCACACTTGTACGTTTATTTACATTCGGAATGTTTTTTGCTCAATTTTGACAGTTGAACGTTTTCGAACATTGATTGAAAGTGCATTTGTATTCACACTTACACGTTCCACTTTCTATTACAAACGGGATCTATTTGCCGTTATTTTTTTAAATAATAGCGCCACTGTCAACTGTCAATCGGAATGTTTAGTTATCATCACTTGTTTATAAAATATGAATTCAGCAGCTTCCAAAGAAACTCCCAAAAGAGGCAATGCCATTTCATATGGGCAGCGGGATGCACTGATAATTTGTATGCAGGCAAATCCATCAGTAGCCAAAAATCAGTAAGTCACTAAATCCTCTCTAATCTAACTTTAGTTTATTCATTATACTAATAATCATTCCTTAAAGGATAAGTGCAGCGAATTGGCCAACCGCCTAATTGGATTAGGAGGAGCGAATAAGGATGGCACAGGATGGAAAATGTGCTGGGACGATTTAAAGTAGATACATATTTACGATTGTTGTATGCGGGTTATAAGTTTTATTATTTTATTAAAAAGGACGATGATCAAAAATGAACACAACCGATCGGGGATCTTCCCATAAAAGAGTTGTCTGGTCATGATTCACAAGTCATCAGGGCTCACTTCAGCACCTTCATTTGTAGACCCCAAAACCACAAAAAATATTTGGCACTATCAAAACCCTTAAAGGACTCATTTACAGCTATGACCGACTCTGGATTCCAAAAAGCATTTCGTTTCCCAAATAATGTATGCCGACGATTATTGGAAATTGTGTTGCCGTGGCTGCCGATGGGTGGGTCTGCAAAAACATGGTATTTCCAACCAAACAAAAGTTCTGTGCGCACTCCGGTTTTTTGTTTCGGGTAATTTATATTATACCATATTATAAATATTTACTAATTTATGTACGCAAACCGGAAGCTACCAATCCCCACACATTTGTGTTTGTTTCTCACCCGTCTGTATCAGAGCGCGGCGAGCATTTAATTCAGGTCTGCGAACAGGTAGTAGTCGCTGGGGCCAAATCTGGAGAATACGGTGGGGGCGGAAGCATTCGAAGCTCAATTCGTACAATTTGGCCATCGTTGCGATCGACTTGACCACTCAGCTGACTGCCGTTTTGACTCTGGAGTGTGGTGGTGGATCCATGTTTCATCCATTGTCACATACCGGCTCAAAAAGACCTTTTTATTCCGGATAAACAGCTCCAAATAGCTCTCCAGCCAGCCTTTTTTGTCGATCCAACTATTTTCCTGCATATTTTTACAATACACAGTCTAATTAATATGCAATTTCTGCATCTATTTTACTTATTAGCAAAAAAATCTTTAGAAGCTTCAATTATTTTATGAGTTGTTTCATTTGGCTGCAGAAATGTTTATCAATCTCAATTTCATCAAACATAATTTCCCCGTTGCTCAGTCTAAAGGATGTTTATTCCATTTCGGATAGATTGTGTGGAGGCGCTTTCAAAAAAAGTATGGTATAATAATGAATAATTTAATCTTCATATAAGTATGCTCAAAAGCTTGTCATTTGTTCTGTGCTTAATTATTTCAATGAATTAATCGATAACTTTGAAGATAATGATTTCAAAATATTGGCGTTTAGTTTACACAAAACTTGGAAAAAAATCCGTCGAAAGGTCCTGAGTATAAGCCAGAATTCTGGTACGATGTTCCAGTTTTCCGTGAACTCAAAATTCTATTAAGGTTTGGCATCGCCGACTCAAAGTTTTGGTTGTGCAGAAAAATTGTGGGTTATACCAAATTATAAAAGAGCTTTCAAAAGAAATTATTGTTGTTTGAACTAAAAGGATCCTTTGGCGAACAAAATAAGATAATAAGATACTACTACTACTTGTGAAACAAGGATTTTTAATACCTTACAAACTAATTTAAAAAGATTTGTATGCAAACAAAACAAATCTTACATAGTGCATTCTAAAGGTATTTATTTAAATATCTTTCTATTCTTGTATTCTCGTAAACGAGCCATCTTATTGAAGTTAAAGAATGGTATTTAATTGATATGCACCGATTAAAACTAGTAAGTATCGGGAATGTATTGTGAGTATTAGAGCACAGAAGCTGTAGTAGGTGTAGCAAATCACATTAGCATGACCTGACCAATCGTGCGAATAAATAATTATCAATGGATTCTATGTACGGATCCGCGCACTGTCCCTATGCGGAATTAAATGCGTTGCTTGACTTGACGGATGTAATTATTGATCATTGCGCATGAAAACGAAGTCGTGTGGTAAGTTTAAATTCAGTTTTAAGGACATCCACATGTTGGGAGGTTTCTATCTGTTACATTAGATGTCGTGTTTTAGTTCCGATATATTTGTCTGGACAAGATTAAGTAGCGGTAGTACCATCTACTATTCTTAGTTTACTAGTTTCCTTTTAATGAAATGAAAAATTAGGAAATGAAAAAAACTGTAACACTTTTAATATCTTGATATCGGTCGGTAAGTTAAAAAATAGTTATTTGCATAACTAGGGGACAAACTAGGGGGACAAAAAAACACAAGTAGGTCTTGGTAATTGAAAACGTTGTTCAGATGATATAGATCACTAGCTAAAAGCATAGAAAGCATGCTTGTTTGCTGCTCTGTAAACTTCTGAAGCCTTGTTCCATCAGGCTAGAAGGAAGAGTTATACAATAACGGAGTCAAATTTCTTAAATGTAAGGTAACTCGGAGTGCTATCAAATATTTAGGGTGTGATATCCGATGAGGAACATACATGCCACTTCACATCTTCTGCAACAATATGTGGGCCAATCGGGAAGCAGTCATCGTTTAACGAGCAGAAATAGCCTCCAAAACCATACGAGGGGCAAAAGAAATGGTACTCAAACCCGTACGTGATGATGATGCAAAAGATTGTTTTGCCATGTCAAAATTAATCCGGGGAAAACGTGGACACGAACTTATTTAGCTCTAATTGTACACTGTGAATCTATTGTACTATTTAAAGTTGAAGAATATAGTTGAACGACATTGTCAGAAAAACAGTAAGAACAAGAATATCAGGTTCAACAAGACTATTTTCATTGCTTTTTTTAGTTGGGCATTTTTTTATTATTTTAGCTTTTTTGTTTTCTTCTTCATTTTAGGTACAAGCATCGTTATCAAAGTTAATATAAATATTGTCGTGTTTAGACCCGAACACGCAACATAAAATAACGTATCCCAAGTAATGTAGTCTTCTTGGTACTAAATATTTTTCGAAGAAGTCAGACTGTGGTCGCTGATTGTGAGTTGTTTAAGTATGTCTATGCATCCGCACACAACCATACACACACGAAATAATTAACTTATTTATATATTTTTTTTTCATGCTAAGTAGATGCCGAATGTAGGACTTTCGCATCGCTGTGATAAAAATATTTTTGCTTTGAAAAATTATCAATAATTGTTGTTAGATTAGTATTTCGATTAAAACTTTCTTGAAAATCATCAAGCTAGTGGTATTTCGATGACTTCCATTTACGCGACAAGCACTTCCATGCTTAAAAAAATGCAGATGACAGCTAATTTATTGTAGTCACAGCCTAACTTTTTTAAACCCTTAGAAAAAGAAGTATGAACAGGGTAGAGGTTGCATGTACCAATGTTAAGGATTCTATTGCCGTGAGATTCTAATAAATATTTTTCTAGGTTACGCTGAAATGCTAGATTAACATTTGAACCACGCATTTTAATTTTATCATAAATTTCATAAAATGTTTCTAATGTCTTCTACAGTGCAGTAGTAAGTAATAATGTAATGATGATTTACTTTTTTATGTTTTTCGGGATTTTAATGGAGATATCCATCATACTGTTTCTTAGCCTGCGTAGTGGTCGTTTCATCAAATATAAAGGTGAATGGAGTACCTTTCAAATCTTCGATAAGTTGTTACATTACGTATTGTGAGATTCCAAATAAGCAGCTGTAATTTTGGAGTCTGGCAACATTACACGAAATATGGAACTTCTTCCGTATAACTCCTCTTTTCGTAGCATTCTCATCATTTGACCATAAGAATATGTGTACGAACAAGACTGTCTTTGTTTCGATTCCATCTGAAAGGCGGTATACTTTGAAATTTTATTACCTATTTAATAAATTTCATTGCTTTTTTTTCAAAATAATTTAACTTTTTTTAAATTTACGAACAAATTTTATACCTAATCTTAATTTTAAAAATATCCGAATCTTTCCTTTTCAAAGTTATGACCATTTAACTGAAATGCAAAATAAATGTTTTTATTTTATCGGCCTTCATTTCCATCAGTCCATCTACATGGATATGCTGAAGTAAATAGTATATACAATATATACATAAGTATTATTCTATGTTTAAAATGTTTACAATGTTATTTAAAAAATACAATATACAAAATAATCTTTTTATCTGCGATGCTTCTTGATATGCTGCATCAATCCGCCACTCTGTTTAAAATCCTTTCCGCAGATCTCGCATTTGTATGGTTTCTCGCCAGTATGCACACGCCTGTGCTCAACCAACGAACCCGACTGCGTGAACGCTTTGTTGCAAACGCCACACTTGTAAGGTCTCTCGTTCGAGTGTATCCGAAGATGTCGCACCAAATGCGTCTTATACGAAAACAATTTCCCGCAAATACCACATAAGTGTGATTTCACCTTGTCCAGGATGCCCATTTCACTGGCGTGCACTTTCATGTGCGTAATGAGATTAGAACTCTGTGGAAAGCGCTTTGGACAGCGTGTGCACGCAAATGGACGCTCGCCGGTATGCGTGCGTTTATGAATTGAAAATACCGAGCAGTGTGAGAACCTCTTGTCACATACCTGACATTGATACGGCTTGTTACCGGTGTGCAGTCGCATGTGCAATGATAGATTTCGAAGTCGTGCGAAATCACGACCGCAAACATCACACTTGTAAGGTGCATCGTCACCGGCGTTGGGACGCTCATGAGTACGTTGGTGTTTTATTAACCGTTCTGCGGTGCTCAAGACGAGCTTACACTTTTTGCACTGTAACCGGGTATCTCCAGTGTGAAAAATTTCGTGACGCAGCAGTTCGGTGGTCTTCTTGAACGCTAAATCGCAAAATTTACACTTAAACGGTGTGTAACCCCAATGCAAGCGCAGGTGTGTAACGAGATTTGTTTTGCGACTGAACGGGCGATGGCATACATAGCACTCGAAGTTACGTTTAGATTGACTGGTGTGTGTCCTGTTGTGCATGACTAGAGATGACTTGCGTCCAAACGTTTGACCGCATGACAAGCAGGTGTATTGTGGTTTTTGCTTTTCTGGCGAAGGACTGGCTTTGGTTTTGCTTTTGATATGATCTGGAGCATGATAGGATTTTTTAATTGGATCACTTGTCACTTGAGTTTGATGTAAATCGGTGGCCAATGGATCGTTTGGTATAAATTCTATGATATCATCATCGTCAATATTTAGGTCAATATTCAATGCGATTTCCATTTGTATTATAGTTTTAAAAGCTTAGTGGAGTCCCGGTGAGAATGTCTGCAAAAAGAAATCAATCAGATTATTTGTATATTTAATGTTAAATTTTATTCCGTATTTCTTAAATAAATAATAATTTGATTTTGTTAGATATATACATCAAGAGAATACTTTTTCTTGTAGCTATTTCTCCAAAATGTATTTTCCCTTTTTTAATTCATATAATAATCATAATAATAATTATTATTATATTTATTACTATTATATTATTCTTATAACAATAATATTAATTATAATAATTTAACTGTATAACACACAAAATTTACATTTTTCTTTTGATTCAGAGAAAAAATCTCATTTATTCAAAATTATATAAACAACTAAATGTTTCTAGGTTAATCATTCTATTATATTATTACATAAATTATATGAAAATATAAACCAGACGTGTTATGTATTTATTGTAAGAATGGTAAACAAAGATTGAATTTATTATAATCAGTGAAAAATATCGGTCAGTTAGAAACCAGATTTCCTTTAGTAGGCTATTTAAAAACAAAAGTTTATCCAAATATTTTGGTTTTATTGAAGATCGCTGGTCAGTTAATATTAAACCTGCTTTTAAAAAAACCTGTTCGCTTGGAACTAAAATAGCTAGAACAAAGAGGGTATACTCTTCAGCCGAATATAATTGGCGATTTTGGTCGAAAATCTCCGGTTCGTTCCGGTAAAGCGTTGTTCTATACAGGGTGCGTATGTTATTTGATAGCATTAATGTTACCTTATTCCATATACAAATTTTCACTTTTTTTTGTTAAAAAATCAGAATTTTTGAAAAAAGATGAATAAATATTATAAAGGTTTGTTTGTTGTTTTAACAGTGTAAGATTATTTTAAAATCTTAAAATTATTTTTTTTTATTAAAATCAATTTTGAAAGTTATTGTAATGGGTGATTCAAGTAGAGTTACTTTTTTCAATAGCCTTTTTTGACAGATCAAGTGTGAGTCGTGTCATGCTGTCATGTTATTTTTGTTTAGTATTGTTTGGCATTTCATAATGGAAAGACTTACGCCTG
>JANSTU010046611.1:0-10426 GCA_027564075.1 Bolitophila hybrida | reverse complement strand
CCCACCCATCCACATTATCATTGTGCGGAATGGCGCTCATTTCAAATCGGGGGGTTATGTTGCCCCACCCTGTATAACCCTCTCTGCGAACACTGATAAACCTACGAGACGACTGACCATATACTCTGTAATTACTGTAGTCGAAATCGATATACAATGGTCCAAGATCTTGTAGACATATGCCACAACCTCCTATTTATAATCCGCGATATTCTGGTCTTATAACGGTGCCGATCATTCTACATTAAATATCATATTCAAATTGTGAATGAAAGTGACAGTGAAATACATATAGACAATTACATATATAGTATATATTTGTATTATATAAACTCAGAATTAAATATTCCTCATTATATGTATATATCTAACTGTTGCTGATTAGTAATTTATTATATGTATACTCTGTATTTCCTGTATACATCCCAGTGCAAAATTGTCTAAAATTGCTCTAATAAATGAACATAAAAATAAAAATAAATGTTTTTTACGTCACTGATGATATTTAATAAAGGTTTTTATTGATACAAATAAAACCTTACCAGATACAATACGATATTACTTAATATAAACCGTTAATCCCAGATCAATACAGAGGTGTAATCCACTAAATTAATAATATTAACTAGATTTATTGCTACAGCAGCTAAAGTTAACCATGAGTACTTGACATTAATTAATATTTTTATCAATATTGATTGGTGTGCTATATATCTATATAAATAAATGTCAATGCTTACGCACCTTCATATAAATATTTTACCAAACACATGTGGATTAACGATTGCTGCTGCTGCCCAAACTTATTCCACATTTATATTCACTAATATGACACACACACGCGCACATATGTTTACGATTTTTGTGTTCCAAAGTTTTCCCTGCCACCAAATTAATACCCTTTTGCGGGCGCCAAACACAAAAGACGAACGCACGCGTCCAGGCTTTAGGTGGGTGGGCCGTGCACCAGCTCGCGCTCACAACGACACACATAATATTGTACATATATAATATTTGATAGCCAGAGGGTGGGAATTTAATGGATGGTTAAATGGTTAATAGTTTTGGCTGGGTTATGTACCGGGAAGCGTGCGGTGGTTTGGAAATGTTTGTCATATCCGGGCTGTGGGTTGTATATGAGTACATTTTACTACTCGATGGGAGTGCTGTTTTAATAGTGTCTTTGGTGAATATATGTTATTTTATTAGATTTTTAATATAGTTTGCAAGGATTGTATTTCCATTGGTTTAGTCAGTAATATTCAGTATTTTTCCTCAGGACATGTAGGTAACTTTAAAACATGATGAATCGAGTTATTGGCCTAAAATGATGTCGTTTGATGTCGTGTTTAGTAATCGAATATGGGGATTCCCACAACATGATAAGTACCGTTAGTATAGTTTAGTATATTAGGTTATTGAACTGTGATTTGTGATAAATTTAAAAAAAATCTAGTATGTGTTGATTGAGTTTGAGAAAAACATGTTCAAGATTTATGAAATTAGAATAGTATGTATGAATGTGTGTAAGGTGAATTTTGATTGCCTGAAGTGCATGGTGTGAAATTGCGGGTATATTTACATACTACATGAAAGTGTACTGTCGCAAAGTATACTCTACACAAAGTATACACTATACAATATGCAGTAACGTTCCTGAAAATCTGACGCACACACTGAAAGATCGGGTTGTACTGGTAACGGATTTGGTTTACAGCACCATTTTTCACCATTTCGTTTTTCAACTAACATGCGAAAATGGGTAATCTAGATATTTATTTTTTTAACCATCTGTTTATAACAAACCATTAATTTTTTTTTATAATATTTTTTAAAAAAATATTTCTTAACGTACTGTTCTATTATACTTGCGTGTGGCGCTCTGCTTGATTCTTTTGAGCTTTGAACAATACGTCAATCGATATCCAGAAATGTCTGTTCTATGTGGGATAGAACGTATGTGACGAAGGATGGAGCAAAATGTTAGGAAATGAATACTACTTATTGTAGGCCGTAACACCAGCCGTGTTGTTTTAAACACAGTTCAAAGATAATGTGCATTTAAATCGCCGCAGATGAAATGTTTTCTATTGTTTCAGCAGAGTCTTGCCAGTTTTCACTTCTTAGATATAACAGCATATGATATGGTTTCAATGGAAGAGATCTTATATGTATTCAGAAACTGGAATGTACTGTATTCCTCTTCTTACGATACTGCGATGGCGACACCACATCCTGTAAGTGAATTGTTTCGATCGTTTCTGTTCACAATATGATCCAGTACACGGTTGTTAATTACAACATTTTGTACTTAACTTTTATTTTGATGACATTAACATTGACAAAACAATATTGAGCGCTATATGGTATGCAGACCTTGTTTAGGTGGTTCCAGACGATGATTTCGTGTACTGATCGGCGACTTATAAGGAAGAGATCTCGAATGTGATCTTGTGCGAGGTGGAAAGGCAGCAGGTATTTATTATTTTTTTTGTTTATGTGGAATAAATAATGTAATATTACTTTTTCACCCGTAAATTGGACATTTTTTTTATTAATTTATTAATTTAAATCAACAATAATTTTAAATTATAAAAAATAATAATTTCGGTTTTGGAAGTTATATTATGTTAAAAACAAAGATATTTGTTATAATGTATGAATAGCAATAATTTGTGTTACACTTTGATTTTAAGTGAATTTCATGGAGTTTGTTCGTGTCAACAAAAGCAAAATTTAGATTTTTAGTTCACATAAAAAAGGTTTACTTTTTCAATACTGTTCTTTTTAAATTATTTTTTTTTGTTAGTAAAGAGTTTTACCGGAAGTGATCACCAAAATAAATATATATACAATCTCAAAAAAAAATGATAAAAAACATTATATTTAATTGTTAGAACTTATTTAGATTAAAGAGAATATAGGAACAAATAACCAATCGTAAAACAAATATCTTTGTTTTCAAAAAAAAAAAATCTAAAAGCAAAATGTATTACTTATTTTAATTTAAAATTATTATTTCTTAGAACTTCTTGCTTTAAATTAAAAAAAAAGAGAATTTTGGCTATAAATAACCTTTCCAGACAATAACAGCTGTTAATGACATGATTCTGAAGTTTTTAACAATCAAAACAAATCTAAATATTTACGTTGCAGTAAATGCTAGTACTAACAACAACACACTAAATTCTGATGATGCTGTGTTTGCTGTCTACAAATTAGATATCCAATCAACACATCAAGCCTTTCAATTAAACAATGTCATTGAGGAGCAAAGAGTTTCAGGTGCATGGCAAGTGCTCTATGGTATTGGCGGTAGTGCTCACAACAAAAAGTATTTTAGTATTATAGAATTATAAATGACAAATTACAAATTTAAATTTTATTGTGTTGTAATGCGATACCAGATAATATTAAAATAATATTTTTCAAATCTTTTCGATATTTTGTTTTCTATAAATAAATAATTGCTCGAATGATTGTAAACATAAACAAAACATGACATAATAAACAATTTTGAGCACACATGTCAAAATACACCAACACATACACAAAAAAGCGATTTCTGGAAAACGCAGGAAATATTCACAAGTTCGAACGCAGCCTTTATTAAACTATTGCCATTGCCAAAGATTCCACAGATTTCCTATTCTCATATTGCGATAGAAGACCTGAATGCCTTTCCTCCACTACAAACAATAAACCAAAAACCACGAACCATTTACCAGCTTAAAAATTGGAGAGTTGAATCTGTACAGGTACTAGAGGCACATATAAATAAAAACGTTAAATGACGTCTGTCAAAAGATTTTTCAATGTTGATAATCAAAAACTAAAAATGCAATAATAAGAAAACACAATAAAATGACCAGCAAATATATATAATATAATGTTTTAAGGCAATTGCTCATATTAGAGCAATAATTATCGGATTTTTGAACATGCCCTTAATGCATTTACCCGATTTGTTTTCCGATTACGTAAATTTGATCATTTTGGAGAAAAAAGAAACTGAATTCCTGGATGTTCTTTAGAAACATTTCTAAACATAAAGTTGTAAAGTCATGCGGCACCAATAACCTGATTTTCACAAAATGGCAAATGTTGAAACTCAAAATTGTCGTCAAAACTTAAATTAGTCCAAGTTCAGGATAATTCAGGATAAATACTAAAATTTTCCTGCTGATCGGTAAAGTCGTTCTCAAGTTACAATGATCACCGACTTCGAAAAGATGGTTTCGAGAAAAACGCGTTTAAAGTTTTTAGTACGATTCACATGCAGATAAAAACAGTTAATCGTCTATTCAGGGCCATATATTACCGCTTCCTTCGATTTCGTAGCTGCAGCAGCATTGAACTTGCTCTGTCGTCGAGGCACTCTTGCCTCTCGGGTATTTTCTAGCGAACGTCGGTTCGAAGTCTTCGCAAATGCGTGTTCGTGTGGTCCTAACTTAATCCCCATAGCATCAAAAATGGATAAGAATCCTCGTGTACCTTCATTAAAAGTGCAAGTAACAAGGTTGGCGGCTATGCTGACGGAGGTATAGCTCCCAGGTAACGTTTTCGGTATAGTCTTCCAAATGCTTTGGTTGAAACTTTCGTTGCTGTTCTGTGTGAATCCTTCTATGCATATCTCCAACAATTCTTCGTTGGTATACAACTTTCTGTTATTTAATATGAATTTCAATAACATCATTGTAGTTATATATTAATATTGAATATCAATCATATAATCATAAAATATGTAAACCGATATTTTTTTTATAACTAAAGAAATATTATTTGTTAGACTAGACTAGAGACTGTGTATTAACAAAAATACAAGACAAGTATTCATCTGATACAGCAGCGCTTCTACAGTTTTTCCAAGGATTCAAAGGATAGCATGGCCATACATGTTTCAAAATTGGAAACAATTGTTCAGCAAATGATAGAGCTGGGTGAAACTGTGTCGGAGTCAATGATTGTGACAAACATTTTGATGACGCTACCTGCCAGTTTTAGTAATTTCTACAGTGCGTGGGAATCGACGACCCAAGCGGATCAAACGCTGACTAATTTGACGTCGTGGTTGATGATGCAACGCAGCAATGTCAGTTCAAATCCAGGCGAATGTTTTTGTTTCAAAGAAAAAGGACACTGGAAAAAAGATTGACCAAGACGAAAGCATGCAACAGGACGTACAGGATGCGTTCGTAAGTGAATTGTATGCAGCAAATGCCGACGAATATGAAAGGTTCCTAGATTCCTAGGTTCCTAGATTCAGTGACAAACAGGCGTGAATGGTTTGTCAATTTTGAGAAAATTGAAAATCCGATTGCTGTTAGAATTGGAAACGGTGACAAAATATATGCGTATGGAAGAGGTGACATCAGTATTCTGTCATTTAACAATGAAAACTGGATTCCAAAGCATTTTTCTAACGTTTTGTATGTTCCTGGTATACATATAAATCTTTTTTCATCGAATTGTGCCATTGCAAAACTACATCCATATCCTTTTAAAAAGTAGTACATCTAGAGCAACGGAACCATGTGCATTGATACACACAGATGTATGTGGACCAGTACAGGAAAATTCAATTGGAGATTCCTTATATTTCATTCTTTTCAAGGATGATTTTTCCAATACCGAACGTGAAGGAAAAATGCAGTCCAGTTGTTAAATTTACATCTATCCGTACAATTTTGGAGATATCCGCTGTAAAGAAGTTACAATTTACAGCAATTTGTCGTCAAGACCGCGTTTCTGTATGTTAATTTGATCGAGCAAGTGGGTTATTCAAATGGAACAAATCAAAAAATCAAAAATCAAATCAAATCTCATAGGATCCTGTAATTCCTTGTGGTACATAAGGCCAGTGTGCGATACTGCACACCGGAATCATTGACCATTACGGGTTCGCACGAGTGGTCAGGTAATGCTAATGTGCTGTTTATGCTGTGCTCTTAGTGATGCAGATTATTCTGGAGACCGCGAAACTAGGCGATCGACGTGTGGTTTTGTATTTATGCTTGGATCGGGTGCAATTGCATGGTATTCACAGCGGCAGAAATGTGTGGCATTGTCTATAACCGAATCGGTGTATATTGCAGCATCAGAGACAGTGAAGGGGCTTATTTGGTTGAAACGATTGCTGTCAAATTTTCTGATAAAGAAAGAAACGGTGCTAATGGTCCGGGAGCCCGCTCATATCCTCCAAAGTGATCTCTGGAAATTCTCAGCCTGAATGAAACATCGGGGTTTCAAAGTCCACTTACTCTTACTCATGATGATAGCAAAGCTATCTGTCGTCGAGAGTTTTACTTCGACAGATTCCATTTCACCTGCGGGATTTTGTAACAATTCAGTGGCGTATGGATCAGTTGCGGAAAAGACTTTGGGAGCGTCATCCATCTAATGTGGAGGTCAGCCTTATAAACAACTGCAATACTGATAAACAGCAATTAACCTCTTTATATGTAGACGGTGAAAAAGCATTTGCAACGTTTTCCACAGTTGTTGTGATTAGGTATACGTTGTACGAACGCAAGCACTGGGTTTCTTACGTGTATTGACTATTGATGACGATTTATATCTCAGACAACTTTTTAGACGCCAAAAACAAAAACTCAGAGCTGAATCAGTGCTGCCGATGAAAAAAAATTATCGGGTACCAAATTTGATGGACATATCAACATTTTAGGGCCTTTTTTGATGCACCCTCCTGATTCACTAACGCACAAGATACTGTATAAACTTTATAACGATAACTTTTTGTTTTGTCTATAGCACCATCGTAAGTACGGTATTACATATGTTGTCGAAACGAGGACAAAAAATGATTGACATTTGCATATTATCGCAAACGGCGTGACAAAACTCTCTGTTTCTCTGCTTATATACCGAGATAAAGTTCTTGTGTAAAAGTTTTAAAATTTTTACAATTTCACATTACTCGTATTTTGGTGTGTTTAAAGAATCAGAGTACGCTGTTTTCTAGTTTTTAAGCAGTGTCTTTTTATTATATACGCTCAGACCGGTACCTTTTTTCGAAGTAACCTCGGACACAGGTAAACTTCTTAAGATAGGTATTTAAATTACCTATCTATTGATACCCCAAAACCTCCACATTGCACCTCCACCTCGCTTTAAATTTATCATTTTTTCAATTTTCGTCAACTACTTTAAGGAGTTTTGGGATCTGGAGACCACAACCTTTAATGAATATTTAAAAATCCTCCCTCTTCATCGCTTACCGCAATTTCGTATTTAGTATTTAACACTTATAACGCTTTGATCCGTGTATCCGTTTTCAAACAGAACAACCTACACGTTGTTTATCCGTACCTTTAACAACTTTTATGTTTTAATTGTCAGATCTCTTATATCGAGAGACAAGTTCTAATACTGTCCTTTCGAAAATTTTCATCTGTCTGTTGTCTTTCAATCAATATTAGTTTGTCGAGTCACAGGCCTAGGTTTTAATGGTATATACTGGCTGAACCTGGAGCGGCCTTAATATGGAAACAAGTGCTCATCAACCATAATGCATTCATTTGAAATATATAAATGTTCTCAAGATTTCGATTAAGCATTATTGTCCATACCTCTGGGAAAGAAGCTTCCTTATTAACATAGCGACGTTTATCACTCATTCTGGAACTATTGAAGTAAAAAGTAATGTCACATATTTTAGACTAGATAACAAAGAAGGTGCACCATGATGATGACGAAGAATTTTTCGGGTGACAGTTTGACATTGTGGTAATTGGGTACAATCTTAAGCTGATAATGGTTGCTCAGGTTAATCAGTGGCCGCATCTATATCGAATACTTAATTTGAATCTTTGTCTTGATCGATTTCAAGTGCATCAGAAGTGCACCTTATATTTTGAGTGATATATTTTATATCTATAAAGCTAAGAGTACACGAAAAAAGTTCCCGCCATCCGACATAAATTGCCAGTTCCTGCTTGTGTACTCACTAAGTGACGAAAGTGCAACTATTCAATAGTTCGATAAATTGATCGATATGAGCGCGTGTCTAATTTATTTCAACGAATGTTTCTGAAACAAGTTTAATTTGTAAATAATATATTTAGGATGTCAGCTGGCTAACTGATGCAACTAGACTAAACGTACATCCAATACGATGTATCCAATATACAGTTTAGTGGATGCCAGCAGTAAACACATTATCAATGGAATAGCTCAGCTATTACCTGGTGCCTGCTGTGTTCGTGTTCTCTGACCAATTTTGACTTTGTAACGCTATCTTCTTTAATTTTTTCTGATAAAAATTACACAAAATAAGAGTATTTCTATAATTTTTATAATAAATCTCGTAAACTCACACATCTATTACTTATTTATTACTTTTCGTAAATAGTAATGAAATTCAATATAATATTTTATTTCAGTTTAGTTTATTATTTTTCAATAAATAAATATAATATAATATAATAAAATCTATAAACAAAATAATAAAATGTATTATAAAATAATATAGGTAGAAAATAAATTAAATAATATTTCCAAATTCTATCCAATAATGAATGCTTATTCCGGTGGAATGGTGTCAACTTTATTTCCAATGTCGGATGCTGATGACGATTCAGATCCAGATCCTAAGAAAAGAATCATTACAAAATTTGGAAAATCCATTAACATGTCTGAATTTACCATAAAGGATTCCCAAAAACGAAGTCATTCATCAAGAAATATAGGCGATACAGTTATCCCCGTGATACCAGTATACCTATAACAGTTTCAGTGAACTTTCAGATGAAGAATCACGGAGTTTGATTGATCGAAAAAAGAAAAAAAATCAAAAAGACGGAGAACAATAACAAAACCTGAGACATCGAAAACTGCTCAAGAAAAACCAAAGTTACAAGTGCAGTTTAATTTAAATAAAAACAAATGTTTACCACCTATTATTGTATATAATATAAATTCGTGATTAATAATTGAATATTTATCCGAACATCTTGATGGACATTTATTTTAAATAAAATTAATAGCACTAAATCCCATATTTTCACGGATAATATTTCTGACAGACATATCGTATTTAGCCAATGAATGTTCTTATTACAGGAATTGGTGAAACCTTTTCAAATGATGATATTAAATTAGCTATAAATAACCTAAATTAGGAAAATGTTGATATTTTAAATGTTGTAAATATGAAACATGTAAAAATAAATATTATCGAATAATACAAGTTAAACCTAATTCTGATTTAAAAAAATTATACAAAATTCGCGGAAATACAAATCCTATTCTTGATGATCAGGTTTCATGTGTCAATTGTGGAAAAATTGGGCATCCAGCCAACTATAAAAAATGTGAAACGTATCTTAAATATTTAAAGAATATAAGAAATAAAAAAATATATTTGCAGGAACAAAATTTGTTATTATTTATTATTTTTTATAACTACTGATAGAGTTTCCTATGTAATTTGTTAACAATATTATATGTTATTGGAACTGTTCAAGATTGATTTTTTTTTATTTTGAATTGAATGATTCCCGCAAAATCTCAATTGTATTTCGCCCTGTCTGTGGCACCATCTGTTTGGATCCATTTTTCAACAATACAACTGCGGAAGTAAATATATCTGAAGAATTTCCCTATATCTCTCGCCTCTCTAGAACATTCCCATCTAAAGCAAAATTGGACAAAGAGACCTTTAATGATAATGTTGGGAATTCTTTGTTGACAAAAATCAGCGTTTTTTTTGTTAACAAATCCGCTCAAATTCAATCAAAATTTTATATGGATGCAAAATTTAATCAATCATTAAAATTCGGCGAAGTGTGAGATAAGATAGCCTTCTTGTTGAAGTTTTGGGGTTTTCAACCACCCTTTTTCTGAAGTCTGCGATGTTTCCTAAACAACGCTTCGAGGTTACAGCTTATATTTTTGGACTTGATGGAGCTGTTCTAATACCATAAAAAAAAATAAAAATAAGGAAATAGATTTTTGTGTCATCGATTAACGCTTTATGAATAAATCTCCCAAGTTAAATATACAAACAGAACCCGGATAATGTAAATATTTGATAATTTTATCACAAGCATTATATCACAACTTTTTTTACCATGATTCGTTAAAGTTTAATTCTCTAAGATATTTCAAGCGACACGATAAAATCTAGTACATATGATAAAAGCTTAGTTGTTATATTTACTCTCAGAGGGCTGCGTGCTTATTTCAATTGTCACGTCTTTGAAATAAATACAATAAATAACATATTTATTTATTGTTGTTCGGTAAACCATATGAATATAATAGCTCGGCTGAAAAGTTCGTATCGTTTCTATGAGAGGGCGCCACTAGTACAAAATCCATTTTGTTTCCATATAGTACCAACCTTCAAAGGATGCGTGTATAAATTTCACAGCTGTCGGACTATTAGTTTGTGATATATTGCATT
>JANSTU010046610.1:0-23906 GCA_027564075.1 Bolitophila hybrida | reverse complement strand
TTTTTGAGATATCTCTATGCACCGAGATCTATCTTGCTATTTTATATTCGGAATCGTAAATCATCAACGCCATCATAAACTTATTGTTCTATACAGGGTGCGTGTGTATATGTTAATTGATGACATTAATGTTCCGTTATTATTCCAAATCAATAACCTATTTCAGAAATGAGCTATTAATAGCAAGAGGAACCTACTGATTTAAAGTGCTACATTCGAAAAACACCGGTCGGGATTGAACCGGCGACCTCCCATAAGCCAGGCCAACGCGTTTACCCACTCGGCTATTGCTATGGTTATGATAGATTGTGCACTAAGAATATTTTTAAAACTTATTATGTTATGGGAGTATTTACCTGTCACCACAAAAAGTCTTATACAAATGTTTTTGACTAGGAAAAATCGTTGGTAATAATGTTATCGTTTAATATGTTATGTTTTGTATTTATCACAAAATAGCATACACATTATTAAAATTGCATATGAAAAAATAAATGATGTAAGACAATGCAATCTGCTACATTATATTTCAATCATCATTAGCTTATAAATTAATTCGGATATATTTTCGTCTCTTTTGCAAAAGTTTCGAAAATGTATACTCTAAATACAGAATTTATATTCGCAAGTTTGAAACACTCGCGTAAATCTATCCACCTGGCGGAAAAGACAGTTTTATCGAGTTAAGTCTGTACCAGTGCGCTTATACGGCAATTTAATAAACTAATTGCCAATTAAATGTAAGTTGTTCGTTTTGCATTCGGATTTATTTACCTTTGAAATAATCCCGTATTTCTTCTCATGTTGCCGCACAAAATAAAACGTCTTAAAGACGTGCGTGCTTTTGTATACAAGCAATAATAATACATCGTGTGCTAACCCTCTCGTTTGCGGGGTGTACGAGCACAGCCTACAAATCGGGTGTACATATCTTTATAATATCCAGACACAATTGTACTTCTGCCAGACAGACACATTTACAGAATACACTATACACACATACTCTTACAAACCCACATACACATAGCTAAGATATTATTTAGAAGTCCCCGTGGCATAACTCGAGTACATGTATGGTATATATGTATATATAGCAACTTAGAAGGCAGCCCACAGCACCCTCGTATATATTATTTACAATTTCTAGGAATAGTGAAATTTGCGAGCACACATAATAAATCGGGAATATGTATTATATATAATGATCCTTGAGGATATGGGCGGTGGCTCGGGTTATGGCCGTTTGCACACCCTCATTTCTAAATAATATCATTATACACGCGCATTTAGGAACCATAACTTTAAAGCCCAACTTGGTACATTACTCCATTTTTTTTAAATGAACACCGAATCCCACAGGACTCATTTCGTGTGCGTAACGACAGCGTTGTGCTAGTGAAATAGTCCCTAAAAGAAGTACGTTAAAAAATAATAAAAAATTATAGTACTTAAGAGTTTACTTTATGTTATATAGGGTTGTTAATGTGTACGCGCATAATTAAGTAAAGACGAGCGCGGGTCTGTGCGTTTAAGCAAAAGTGACTTCTCGTACGAATTATCAAAGAGAACAATGAATGTGTTATGCCCTCGGCAAGGAACAATGATTTTTATTGGAACTTGAATATCATATTTAAATGATGCTTAATCACTGCTATGAGAATATGTGGCCTCAGAAGGGCATCTATAGCGTCCACAAACGGAATAAGAAGAAGGAAAAGGTATATTATTTATATAAAATATAAATTACTTTATGTTATAGATTGCATTTATGAAAATATTTAAACGAAATTATTATATACATTTTATTAGAACAAGTGTGCCGTAATCCATAGAGATTACTTACCAAAATATTATTGTAACCCCTCAACTATATCTTACGTATCTTCGTCGTAATTTATCTTCTTGTACACTTTCACACATATAATACCAGTGAAATCCAATTTCTCCAAAGATCAAGTCCTGCATCCCACTCACAAGAGTGTGTGTGTGTATTTTCTTCGATTAACTCTTAAACTAACCCGCCTTTGCCTCTTTCTACAATCACGTTTGCCTCCATATAAATAGAATACAACATTTTACCTTAAACCAACGAGAGCATACCGTAAAAAATAAATCATGAAAACCTCTTAGCACTTAAGGGCTCTCCAGGTCGTTCTATGGAGCTTACCGATTGCCGTGCACCACGCATTTACGCACGTTTAAGCCTTTTGAATTTATATGCGCCTGACCATCCCCTAAAAAATACCACCATCTTGTGTGTGTGTACGTGTTCGTGTATAATTCGACTTCCGACTCACCACTATAATTCATATAAGCTGAGAAAATAAAGAAAACAAAACACTTATTTTCCGCGTTAGTGCGCTCGTTGCGTACCTATATATAACTACGAATATATATTGCAATATATATATATATATGCAATAAAGCTCGGTGATTTATTATACAAATGCTCATGTCCATTTTTTTCTTATTTGATTTACAGATTCCCGTGACGCTATGCAATTTGGGAGTGGGCGCTACGTTCGGTGAATCAATTTTACATGATTTACCACGTGACAGTACGGTGGTCACCAAAACCACATGCGAGCTGCTTCGTGTGGAACAACAGGATTTTCGTCTAATCTGGGAGGTAAGTACTCGCTTTCCGTTATTGTATATCTATATTATATAGATTAAATACAGTTACATTTGTGTATTCCCGAGCCACATAGCTGGATACTGTATGGCACGAGCACGATTCTTGTTTGCGCGAATTAGCATATTTTTGTCGTTCTATGCATTCCGATTATGTATGGGGTGGATTACGCGCGGTTGCCGCTATACTTTGTGGTTTGTGGCCAGCAGTCTTGTTGATACGCGGCAACAGGCAAACAGGATTAGCCGCACTTGATTAGGGAAGCTTTTAGGCCACTGAAAAGTTATATCCTTGGGCATTAATTCCAGAGCGCTTGTTGGTTAACTTCATGATTATGAGATGTGTTGATTTTATATGGAGATTGGCAAGGGTGCGGCCTTTTGGATGGGACAATTATCAAGAAATTTTGTGCGCAAATGAGATTATTTTTGAGGTTAGATTAATTAATGCTACATTATGTAGACTGTGTATATAATAATAGCTCAGTTATGTTTGGTAAATTATCCTTATTAGGGAAACTTGTTCAGTTAGCGAAATAAATGAGATATAAATTCAGCTTCATTATCATTTTTAATAATAGCATTGCTTTAAATGCATTTTTATAATTTTATTTATATAATTACGGATAAAATGGTCATTCCTATAAGGAAAAATACAGTATCATTGGTGTTGCGGGGTTCAAAAAAATCACGGAATTTATCATAATTAAAATCAATTTGGTACTTTTGCATACTACATAAAGGATGTTTATTAGTACATATTTATTATTCATTTATCCATGCCAAGACTTTTTTTTTCTAAGGATCGATTTTTTTTAAAAGTGTATATAAAAACCATTGCATCTACAATGCTGCAACTGCAGATGATTCTTAAACTCTTTGATACCTTTGACTGAGGATAATTATTATGGTCTTGAAGGCAAGCATTTGTGTATCAGTTTTATCTGATACGTTTGTGGTGCTCAGATCCGAAATATGTGGGTTATTCTGACAGAGGGCGTTAATGTATAGAGTAAATCTTGATAAATTCACACACAACACATTTGTTTTATTTTAGAGTAAATTATTGTTTCAGTTTTAATTAAAAAATACAAATCGTAAAATAAATGGTATAATGAAATTGCCATTCTTTTATTTTAAAAAAGGACTTTGAGGAGGAACACATAATGTAAATACTGGAAAACCCAAAAGTGTTTTTTCCATTTCAAAATTAAAAGTTATACTTTTATTTTCGACTGAATGATACATTTTTAATAACATTCATTTAATACAAAAGAAACTTATACATACATACATAACTACTAAAATAAGCCATTTAATAACATTTTGACTTAGCTAATGAAGTCCGAATCTCATCATTAAACTTCTATTTGAAGGGAAAGATGGATATTTTTAAATGTTTTTTTTTCATAAAATATCAAAAGATCTACGAGAATAACTAATAGATAATATAATTTCTCATCAATTGGATTACTTTCCATGCACAAATCGAGCAAATATCTCGGACAAAAAAAACTCGATTTGTGCACGGACAAAATTTCAATTAATGAGAAAATATATTATCTATTGTGTACTATCGTTAGTCTTTTGGTCTTTTAAATACTGCGTCCAATGCCAGCGCAGTTTGGTTGATTGTCGTTTGGCCGAATGGTAATTTATCCGAATGTCCCATTTTGCTAAAAAAAGACATTAAGCCTATTTCGCCGAATGGCCCTTTGGCCATTACTTTTAGTTTTATGCGACCATTGCCTCAACAGCCTGTAAAACTTAAATAATATAAATAAATTTACAGCGTATATACAACAAAACATAAAAAGAAACAATATATATCCATCTAATTTCGGGAACATTAAAAACTCCCCTATAATATATTATATTTAAAGTTCTGCTGAACATTCCAACAAACTTCAAATATTGGAAAAACACTTTACCAGCAAATATCGATTTTACATATACATACATATGCATATCAAAAACTAATTACTGTTGCTTTCAATGAAAAAAAAAACATAAAATAGATGTAAAAAAATACGTCTTCTTAAATTTTCAATCAAATTAAATTTTCCAACTATATCAATTGCATAACTATGCTAAAAAATGGAATTAATGTATGCATACATTAAAAAATCTACTAAATCAAAACAATCAAAAATCCCCAACATGTCATAATTAAATACCTTTTTTTCGAGGATTTCTATCCCACTGTGCACGACCGTATGGTCGCTATAATAACGACAGTTTAACAGAAAAGTAACCATGACAACGGCTTAGCAACACAACATATAACATAAACACATACTCAAAAAATATATTTGTGGCAAACAGTTCGTGTTTTTACTTTATAATAGGACGTGCTACTGCCCCGCCTTAAGTGAAACACGCTCATAAAATGCACGCGGCTAAATTTCCTCCGCAGCACCGTAACCGTTGTTATTGTCAGACCAAACATAAGTGTTATCACACGTGCGGCAGCTTAACGGGAACATCGCCGCAAACAGGTCGTTTTTTCATAAAATCAGGCAGTGGTAATGATAGAAAAGCTGCATGCCATCGGATTCCACAGTTGGAACTTAGAAATGTTTCGAAATTTGAGCCAGTCAATAAAGATTTACCGGAATATGGTGTGCCTGGAACTTATACTAATTGTCGAAGTAATTATGAACAATTCAATAAGAACGTGAACACTGAAACGGGAAACGAAACAAGGCAATTTGCTAGTTTTATAGAAAACACCCAAGTTCATTATTTGAATGACAATGACATTCATATAGCACTGACGTATCGCTCAGAAAATCCAGACGACTGCGTAAGCAGTCGCAGACAGTTGGTATCGTCCAGTGATTTACCTCATCGGTGTGAACATCGTTTCCGCCTCAACGAACGCCTTAAACCGGAACCCATATTGTCGGATTCGCAAGGAAACAGTGTGTGTTCTCTGTGCCGCATTGAATCGATTCCAACTACAATGAACACATTGTGCACCGAAAATTGTCGGCTGCTTGTAAACGAGAAATACAAGGGTACTGACACTTCACCGACACTCATTCTGGAAGTGATGACTGTGACTAATGATAGTGAGAAGAAAAAACGCAAGGTACCGCTTCTGAAGTGCGCAATCAAAGTGAAATCTACCGGTGAATGGCAACAAAAACTAATGCCATCCAACAGTTTAGCTCTAAGATTTCAGCGAAAATATTGAAATTTTATAAAACATTTAATAAAATTAAGAAAGAAAATTTCATCGTTGGTTTTCCCTAAATTGAATAATATTATATACATATAAAAGAATCTAAAATGTCCTTAAATCGTGTCTTATTCCGACAAAAAAAGTTTTGATTTAAAATTTCAACCCTACAATTTTAAAATTTATTCACAAATAGCGTTTTATGTCTCCTTTCAGGTCATAAAGCGCATTTTTCACATACTTTAAATTGTATTATCTTTTGTACGAATTACTGTTAAACTTACCTTCGTCAGCACGTTCTGTTGTCTAGACCAAATAAAAAGTCGTAAAAGCCAAACTGCACCCTTTTTTATTTTGCGAAATAAAAGCAACAGAAAACAATATTTTTCCCGTTGCCAGATACTCACAAGCACGCCTTTCAGGTAGCAGCCGCACCACCAGCAGATAGTAGAGCTCTGATGGCTAACCCTCTTTAGTCTCAGCTAAATGGGGAGAAATGTATTTTTTATGCTCAAGTTGAATAGATGCTATGCATGCGGGTCACCGCCCGCGCACAAGAAATAAACCATATTGCGTGGCCGCCTTTTGATATCAGAGAGCGTAGTCGTCAAAGCGGAAACTCCGGAGAATGTAAATGTTTATCTATTCGGGACAAGATCAGCGATTTCCAAAGTGTGCGATGCCAAAGACAACGACACGCGCTATCATATATAAAAAAATATTATTTTTTTTCATGGATTATTTATACTGTATACGTGCCGAGGTGTGTGCTTGGAAATTGAAAAGGCTGCGTAATGCACACCTACAAAGACCGGAAAATCCATTATCACGCACGTACACCAGTATACTGTGACTGTATAGGTATATATACGCACACACATGAGCAATAACCATCAGGACGCAGCCATTTTCGCGCGCGTGTGCACATGTTATGGGCTTTCTGTTTGTCCGTAATTAAGATAACAACTTTTTTGTGTGGTGTAATTATATTTCTGTGTATTCGTTTCCCTACGTTTTCGCAAATATATAAAAAAAACATGAACGACCAATAATAATCATAATAAGTATAATTGTATATATATACAACTATGTACTCATTTTCTTTGGGGTCGCTTCCGCACTCAACATTTCCTATGTTTTTGTTTGTATGTGTTTGTGTGTGTGTGGTTATTTACGTTTTTCTTTGCACTATACAGGAAAACCTTTTTACCTTCGCAATTGAGGATAGCTGAGATTCGGAAAAAACATAACACACGCACAAAGGATATTTTTTTCTTTGCTTGTAATAAGTGCTTTGTGAAAGCGTAATTGAAGGGAGCCTAAGAGATTTAGTCGGCGGGCACGAAGCGTATAAAATACTTGAAATTTAAATGTGCCGCATTCCAATCATTTCACTTACTTGAGGTTTACAAGTATAATTTTCGGTTGCTGGGCAGACTGAAAGGTATATAGATAACTTCTAGGTGGATTGGTTGAAGTGTAATTATTCATGGGTATTTTATGTAGAGGATATGGTGAAGTTAAATTAGGTTATATTAATGACGGCATATAATAAATCCAATTTTTGTCCATGTCAATTTATTAAAAAAAATAAAAATTTGTTTATATGTTTATATATTAGTTCCTTTAATCCATATTCACCATTTGTTAATTTGTTTAATAAAAAGTTTCGGCAGAACATGTTATTAGTCTATTTTTGCCTAGTTTGGAGGTAGGAATTCTAGTCATGAACACAAGTCATCACCAACTATAACGATGCACTCTGCCGTTGACCTCCTCAAGAGGGTTCATCCGCCACAGTGCTAAATTGTACACCCAAACTGAAATCATATTCAATATTAGAGTATTTCGTGCCTTAATTCTAATGCAACAATGCCAGGAATATAGACTGAGATGTGATGGCAATGACTGCATTTTTAATATCTAATTTTAAATCTAAGGGTTAGTATACAATATCGGAATACTTACATTATTTGGTTCTCACGTTAGGTCGGTTTGTGTTAATAGATTTGTTTGTTGTTTTATAGTGTTTTTTTGTTTACAATGTTCTTATTGGATGCATGCATATTACAATACAATATGTAATCGAGGACCAAATTTAAAATGCATCTATTTATTGTATATTTAATTTCAAAAATAAAAAAATGCATCCATATAACTTTTAAGATTTAAAAAAAATGTCTCTAGACCATTAGCAAGAAGATGTGTGGTAATCGCAGTAACTGATACAATTAATAGGTCAAAAAAAAAAAAAAAAGGCCGGGGCCTGACACATAGATAAATTAAATCCATATGTTAGGTTAGCCCTAACCTTCAAAATACGCGTGTATATATATTTGACATGTCGGATCATTAGTTTGTGAATTATAGCATTTTGAGTGAAGCAACTTTTGTTATTGTGAAAAAGGGATTTCGCGTGTTGATAAAATATTGCTTTTTGAAGGGAAAAAATACAGTTGAAGCAAAAACTTTGCTTGATGACGAGTTTCCGGACACTGCCCCAGGAAAATCAACCATCAAGGATTGCTATGCTTAGTTTAGACGTGGTGAAATGAGCACCGAATACGGTGAACGCAGTGTACGCTTAAAAGAGGTTGTTACCGACGAAAACATTAAAAAAATCTACAAAATAATTTTGATTGACCGTAAATTTAAATTGAATGAAATAGCAGGCACTCTAAAGATATCAACAGAACGTGTGAATGAACCCGAGTTGTTGCATCGATATGTGATAATGGATGAAACATGGCTCCATCATTTCACTCCGAAGTCCAATCGACAGTCATCCGGAAAAACGCAACAGTCGGCTGGCGAGGTTATGGTGTCTGTGTTTTGGGATGCGCATGGAATAATTCATTAATTTCATTGACTACCTTGAAAAAGGAAGGACCATCTATTACATAGCGTTATTTGACCGTTTGAATGACGAAATCGCCTAAAATCGACCGCATTTGAAGAAAAAGAAAGTGCTGCTTCACCAAGACAATGCACCGTGTCACAAGTCAGAGAAAACGATGGCAAAAAGCCATGAATTGGGCTTCGAATCCGCATCCACCGTATTCTCCAGATCTGGCCCCAAGCGACTATTTCCTATTCTCAGATCTCAAAAGAATGCTCGCTGGGAAGAAATTTTCGTCGAACGAAAACTGAGGCCTATTTTGAAGCAAAGGACAAATCATACTACAAAAATGGTATCTAAAAGGGTCGCTATAATCAGTGTATCACCCTTGAAGGGAACTAAGTTAAAAAAAAAACGAATTTTGCAAAAAAAAATTATTTTACCAGAATGGAGGGCCGGGGACTTTTCAATTGTCAATTGATATTGTTTTACCATTATGGAGAGCCGGGGACTTTTCAATTGACCTGTTACATCTATTTCTTTACCACTGATCAGTTTAAGGTTGGTAGTTGTTAAAGAATATATATTGTGCTGAATTGGATTGAATAGGTATTCAAGTGTTAATAAAAAATATTTTCAAATATTATAAAAATATTAATAATATTATTATTATAATATTAATATTAATAAAAAAAATAATCAAAAATATTGTAGACTGTAAAAATAAGCTTATTATATTTATCTTACATACATATACATATACTTACGTACATATAATGACATCTAGAAGCAATTAGTAATTTGTTGAGCAAACAATCAGTGATATATTTATAATCATAACTATTCCAAGAAAATCCATTTGTTCGCGTTTCCATCTGACACCGATTCATATATCTATATTATTGCATTACATGCAATATCAAGAGTGCAACATTGGGTGCATACTGGATAGACGCCTGTTGCAATCGTTTACAATCTTGATATATAAGCTCGACAATTCACATAGTGCACGTACAAAAAGATGATAGGACTTAAGTTTTGTCAAAGTGAGCATCATAAAACTTCCCTTGTTTTATATGGTACTCACACAAACATTGTTCATTATATATAAATTATGTAGCATACATACATATTCCGGTGATAGCTGTGCTGCACTTCTTGTAAAAGCACAAATGCTACATAGATGACGAATTGAGCGCAGCATCCCAACCTGCATACGAAATTTTGTGATGTTCTCAAAAAAACACATGGAACTCTGGTTCGTGCTCTGTCTTCTCCGAAGACGGTAAAATAGATATAAAAAAGTGTAGATGCGTTTTTATATAATATAAATATACACAGGGTGCACGGAAAAAATCAAAGGAAGAAAAAATTACTTAAATTAAGGAACTTGTTCTTCTTATTTTACGAATAATAATGGAATTATGAAAAAATATCTAAATTTTTGTAAATTTATTAAAAATAATAGAAATCAATTAAATATAAATAATGGGGTAATTTAAACAAATATTTGCATGAATAACACCACCATTTACTCTCATTGGATCCTGTAATCCATTGTGGGACATAGGGCCAGTGTGCGATGCCGGATGCACATCGGATTCAGTGTCCATTATAGAAAGCCCCGCCAAACTACGGTTTTGTTCTAAAAATGTATAATTTTTTATATTAAAAAAAATGCGTATATTTCCTGATAATTAGGACATTTTTTACATATATTTTCGTATTTATATATATTTTCGCAGTACCACTTGCGATCAAACTGATATCACAATCGTTTCGATTCGACAAGTTTTATATGCTTTTGTTGTTAGGATACATATTTCTCGTTGTTTTGAAGATAAAACGACCACCCTGTATTATAATGTGAGAACACGCTGGTGCACTGGCGGCTGTGTTTAACTGTGCATACGCGAAAGTTTTCAGCTAATGCTTGAATACTGCTAAGATCATATTTCATACATTACATCTATACACAGGCGTTCAGCGCAGAACTTCCAAAGTTTCTTTAAGTTTAGAGTAATAATATTAATAATATATAACATAATTTTGAGCTATAGTATACTGTAGACATGCCATGTTACATATACTTTTATATTAGAATTTTAGATATATGTATATAGTATAATAATAATATATATAGTATATAGTATAATAATAATACATTTTAAATATTTTGCAAGGTTAATTGAGCACTTGACAATGTGTCGAGGAATGGGTATTATACAGCACCCACCTGAAATGTTATGACTATACAGATATATATATACTCGTATATATATATAATTTTGCCAAACCTATATTATATATAGGTTTTTGTTCCGGCAAAAGAAACATACTTCAAAGAGACACGTGTGCACGTCCTTTTGAAAAGAAAATATATAAATTTTCAACCGAATTTTTCGATACATCTCAAACTTGTGCGGGTGTCACACAAATATTCCAAAAAGTATAATCTAATTTTTGTCTGTACACCATTTCTATAAAAAATGTCCCGCTCATAATGGGGCAAAGCCAATGTTTCCATTGAAATCGTGAAAATCAATAGATACCTTAAAATATTGTACTATATATATCGTATTTTGTATATACATTGTAGAATCATTTTCTCCATTCACCGCATGTGCACGAATTATAACGAAGCCCATAAAAACGAACCGATTCACGGTGAAAAGTGTTTAGAAATAAGGCTAAGTCGAATTACCTATTATATATGTACATATATAGTCACAATCAAACTTACAGGAAAACGAAATTTTTCACACACGAGAGGCAAGTCATGTGCGGAATATCAAATTTCTAAAACGAAGAAAAAGTGCGCTCGCTCAGTGAAAGGGTATATAGCGTGCTTGCGAGTTTCTGCAATGCGAAGCGTGTCCGTACTCCGTATAAGATTCTGGCTCTAGGGAGACCCAAAAAAAGATGTTACTTTATACTATCATATGTTTATATATTATGATAATATAGATAATATTATAAGTGTAAATAGTAGAAAATAATATTAGGTAGCATTTCTTTAATTCATTTATTTTGTATTTGTAAATAGGGATATAAAATTCAATATGATATATATTTTTAAAATTATACATATAAATAGTCAATAGTCATACGTCATACGTTGAAAGGATTTTGTCTGATGACACTCGTTTAAACTATGGCTTGATAAATGATTCAAAATAATAGGAATAAATCGTAATATAATATGTGGCTCAAGTTTTCGTGGAGCATTGTCGATATTCTTTGTGATTGATCGATCACATAAAATTGCGAATATAATTATACTAAAAAAATAAGAAGAAAAGATAAAAATATATGTAGCTGATTTTAATAAATTTATGTTGGAAATTCATATATTTAAAAAAATAATAATAAAGGTTTTATTCAATTGAATCTGATAATAGTAATAGTCTGTCTGAAATTATATTGCCAAAACTAAAACATTGAGGAAATATCTCTAATCGAATCTTATTTGTGTTCCAAATAATAATGAAGAACGAGTTTATAAAGGTAATAGTATATTAAACCGGGATATCAGTATTTGGCTTGTTCTTTGAGATCAGCCTAAACCCAGCCTAGAACGAATGTAGATGTATGACAAGAAGTGAACAGTCTTTTTAATGAAGACCACGTGTGATAGTTAATATAGAACTAAAGATGATTCTTCTTGGTCCGGCTCAGATGCGCGATCATCACAAATTCAGACTGGCGTAAATTATAAATTATATGTAAAAAAACTAAAATAAAAATGGGTTTTTAAAACCTAACAAAATTTATCATATATAATATTTTACACCGGTCTCGTATAAAATCGTTAAAGCATCTGACCTACAAAAAAATAAAACTATTGCATACATCGCAATATGAAATCAGTGGATTAAGAATGTTTTTATTAATTTCATTCTTGTGTTAGTTGGTAGGCGATGTCCATTAACACATTGACTTTCAACACTTTGGACTTTTATTGATTCATCCAAACAATTTAGCGTATCGTTCATAATTAATAATAAGTTTTTAAATTTATTAGAAAATGTTTGGACATAATCCCAGGAAGTAAATTTATTGAATCATTTAAATGAGGTGGTGAAAATAGGATATATTAAGAATTACACACATATTATTACTGTTTATTGTTTTTTGTATAACTAGGGGAGAAAATAGACTATTGCATACGAGTGTGGAGATATCACACGAGACTGCAATAGTATTTTGTTCTTCGTTTTCGTTCTTCCATGCACACACGAAATAATTGAATGTTAACTATTCTAGGCTGTTGTTGTATTTGTTATTAACTAATTTTTGTTGACCTATAATATTCAAAGAGTTTGTCCTGTGAAAAAACTGCAATACAAATATTTTTTTTAAAAAATAATTGTTCGAAGTGTTTGAAATTTGCGATTAGTGCACAACTTATCTTTTTATTTTCTTCCCTATTTTACATCCCTGAGGGGAAAATGCAATTGGTCACTTTCTTATCGCTAAGCAGATGCCGAAAGTACGACTTAACATAATGTGGTTTAGATTGCAAAAAATTACCAATTAATTTAAAATCAATATTCATTATGTTATTGCTAGAAGGTAGGAAATGTTATAATATAGCCCAAAAAATTGGTTAATTCAGCACATTCGGGCTTAAACACGAAACAAATTACCATATACATAAATAAATCGAGCAAATCAACGTTCGATTATCTTAGGTGTTACCTTCGCTTTGAGCTTTGATTCAGTTCAAAAGCCAAATAAAATATACTATACTACATTATTACGCACGAATCTGAGACCAAGCCAACATGGATGGACACATCGTCGATTAAAATTATTCATAATTCACATAATTTCATCAATCAAAAAACTATATTACTTAATAAACGTGCGCATTTCCATTAGACGCGCGCAAGCATTAAACACCATAATAAGCAAAAAAATCTTTGATCCTAAAGAATAAGAAAAAACAAAAAACACATGTGTAACTAAAAGCTTACACATACAAAACACTTTCATCCCTTCGCTGAATATATTTGCGCTCGAAAAAACCATACTCCCAGATAAACTGTAATCGTATGCAAATGGGGCTTAATGGAGTGCCGGAGCAAAATCGCTCAGCGCGCTGTTTTACGCTGTGCGCTTTATCGCACGCTTTTATGTACTTACACACCTGTACAATATACAAATACATTATTTATATATATATATATATAGATTTACATGCGTAAACAAAGTGAAATGTATGTAATATTTATGCATATAAAATAGATAAAGCGATGTTCATATTTAGCTTTTCGAAAACCGCAAACCGCCTACAGTTTTCAATGGACTGTTGAGAACTGCGAATATAGAGCGATGTCTGGGCTGGCCTGGGATTTCTCTAAAAAGTGCAGTCAAGTGAGTGTTTTTTTCGAGCAACTGCACAATTTCAAAGGCCACGGTTATGGCACATGTCGTTTATGTGTGAGTATTATTATTGTACCAAGTTCAGAATAAAGTTACTCTTTCTTGTTATTATTGTTTAATCCATATAATGTGTGAAAGTACGTGTTATCAGTTGAATTCAAATCGATATTTTTGTAATCTTATATTATTTTGCTTGCTTGAAGTATCAGACATGTTCACCTATATATTTCCGAATCGATTATTTTTACTGGGTTATCTTAAATGTGAGATAACAATAATGTCGCAAATGTGCTTCAACAACCTCATTACTTAACATCATGTGAGTTTGCGGAAAATATAAAATAACATAATGAATTAAATGATTTTGTGGTCAGACTGGTCAACTAAAGTTAATGTCTTGTAGTCAAAATGTGGTCAAATAGAATGTCGCAAATCATCACTTTTTTCGATTTCGGAGATAAACGTGAAGTTGGCCCGAACTTATTATAATAACTTTTGAACATATTGTGGCCAATATAAGATATAGGTTGTAATAAATATATGGTCAAAGGGCGGTCAATCGATTTAATTCTAAGTATTCAATTCTTAAACAATACCCAATATTTTTTTAAATTTTTAGGAGATTATTCTTAATAAAATCTGCAATCTAAAATACTATAAAAAATTCATTTGTATTTTTTTAAAATAACATTATAAGGTTAGTATACCTGTTTTAATACTACTCTATATGAAAATCCTAAGTCAAACCGACAAGTTTATGCCATATAAATATATATGAGAATATTCAACAAAAGTGAACATTTGTAGATTTATGTTCACGTTTCTTGAATATTCGTTTATATATAGCATATGTGCAGTAAAACAACTATTAAACCTTAGGATGCAAGAAGACGCCCTTGAGTACGAATATAACAAATAGATCAACAGAAAAAACATAAAAAACTTTTCTTCTTCTTCTTCTTATGTTTTTTATGCAATTGATATTTTTCATGATTAACAATTTTTTGATTACAAATTACCATTTATATATATACAAACTTTACGTTTGACACCCCCACAGTTGGAAAAAAATTAACAGAAAAGTATTTTTTAGAAGAAAAATGCCATAAGCCATTGTAGCTATCATTATTATTTTGATTATATCTTGCTTTGCACCAATTATTCAAGTCAGTTTAAATTTGACGTAAACCTTCTAGAACAGCTTCGCTTCAAAAGCCTGCCTTTTCGAAAACATTTGAGATTCCACTTTAATATTTTAGGATATTATTCTGGAATAGTTTAAATATCAAAAAATCAAATAATTATTTTTAAATTGAGAAACTCGTATCTTTGTATTTTAAATGAAATATTGAGCTGGAGAAAATTTGGTGAATTGTGTGATTTAGATTTTTTTATTTACATGTCATATTCCATTTTATAACTTTGGAACGGTAAAATCTCTGGACTCCTTTGGAAAAAATGTTTAGTTAACCGCAACCTAGAACATACGATTGAGGTTAAGTGCAGTTTTTAATATTTTTTATTTTATTCGGTCTATTAATTGGCGGGTTGACAAACTTTGGCGTTTAACTGAAAAAAATATTCTGACCACAACTTTAATAGTTAGACTTGTACACTGCGTTCCAACTACAATTTTGATAATTTTCAAACGACTGCCATTTCTCAAGAAAACATAAAGTCTAAAAAAATTAAACATTACTTTGAAGAATAATAATTCTAAATCTAAAACTTATATTTTAAAAACTGTTTTAATTACAAAAATATATACGAGAATAATGTCCTAAATAAAAAAAAGGTTTTTCTGTCCTCGAATAAATATCTTAGATGTTATAATTTAAATATTTGTTTGTATGTACCACTTCAAACACTTTTTCAAAATCCTGTAGTTCAGGAGCTTTTCCATACCATTTTTTGATCCGAATTAGCCTGGGATTTAAAAAGAAAAAAATATTCTGTATTCGAGCTCGTGTTCGATCGAGGGCTAAATTATTCTCTGGTTTGGATATGACATGCCGGTTTCAGGTCTGAAATGCAGTTTGGATAAGGATGCTGTGAACGCTGGCTCAGCAAAGTCGAGCAAGAACAAAATAAACCATCCAGTTTCATGTCATGTCATTAATCTCCATCCTCTTCTCTAAGTTCAAATGAGGACTACATATTTTATATTTTTTATAAATGAAAAACTACTAAATTTAGATAAATTATTCTCAAATAAAGTTTGGAAGAACTATGTACAATTATACATATATGTAGGCAAACAAAGATATGTCCATTCGAAACTATTCTAATCTGAAAAGGAATAAAGCTCTAGACCGTGACACTTTGCTTGTTGAGTGTTTAAAATTGATTTTTGATGGCAACAATGAATCTCATTGGATTCTTCTTCGGGTTTGAACCGGCGACCTCCCATAAACCAGGCCAACGCGTTAACCCACTCGGCTATGGCTATGGTTAACAATGAATACTAAACACTTAAAAGCTCTGAAAGCATCACTTTAATTCCGTGTATCTAACTATTTTTTTTATTTCAGAAGAACAAAGAACTTATGACGGACATTATCACGAATTGTAAACTTAAAAATGGTAAGTCAAATCTGGATTATATTTGCTAAAGTATCATTGTAATTTATTGATTTAAATATTATACAAACATTCTAAAATATAAATTTCAAAAATTTGGTGTATATTCAATCTAATATGATAGCAGCTATTGTTATTTCACATAGAAGTATATTCATCGAATTACAGTCAAAAACTCTCATATTTCTATTCCCTTTAGAGATTACAAGTGCGCTGAATTTTTCATGCACACAAATATATAAAAATAACATATATACTATAAAGACTTGTAGCATCTGCGCGCGTAAAAAAGCTCAAATATTCACCGCACATATATTTATTTTTCCATAGCATGCTCTCCGTCGCGCACTCCCGCAAATAAAGCGAAAAGATATGCAAAAATCCAGATGTCTCTCTTTTTACAATCACCGTATTGTGTTGTGTAAATGTACAGTACCGGGAAATGTGAAAAATATACACACACACACAAATACATTTACGTTGTCCGTAATATAAAAACGCAGATTTGGATATATATGCTAAAAACCCGGTTATCAGACGCATTTTCATCTTTCGTACATTACGTTGTTGCTACTCACGCAAAATCCTACACTCAACGTTTTGCACATCTTGACACCCTCGCACTTTGCATAATTCCAAGACGTATACGAAGCTTTTACATTATTTTTGTTGCGAGATTTTCTCTGTAAATATTTGAATGCATATTTTAACATGCTCCTTTGGACTGGTTTGACGTTCAACTGAAAGGACGTGGATAGGACAGAATCTAAGTGAAAGATAAATCCTAATGCACATATTTATAAAAATTATTACATTTACATAATTTTTCAAATTCAAATATTTTGATTGTTAGAAAATAATAATTATTATTGCAATTTTAAAAAAATAATACAAATATATATTCATAATATTCAAAGGTTTTGGTCCCGGCATTACGGCTGCACCAACATCCCCGACGCGACGACCGCTTAGCCCTGATCATCCAAACCCAGCACTTCCCATCACAGAGACCCCGAGTCCAGCAATGGCCCGCATGGGTCTGGCCCTGAGAACGTTGCTCCTTACGGACAACTCTAGTTGCTTGAAAGACAGAAAAGTAAGTAAATTAAATGATATATTAGGGTCGTTTAATATTTATGTGGTTCTAAATTGCTTTAGATCGACGACTTTAAACTGAAACGGCACTAAAAAATCATAGTAATATTGTATTATTTATTTATTATATTTATCTTATATTAAAAAATAATAATTTTCATTTTTGAGCTAAAAGTGGTCTCTTCCATCTCAGAAACTCTTATACTTTTTAAATTGATAATAAAAATAGTTTATTTCCATCATAAAATTGGTAGAAAATGGTATATTATCAATTTTCTATCATAGGAAAGTAATTTTTCTTTTTAAAGAAAATATCTAGTGTAGTTTCATTTTATATATATATATACAATATATATATATATATATATATCAGTCAGTCAAGATTGCCTTGCAAGTGTAGTAATAGTTTCGCGACGTTATAACAGGCCGCAATGGTTTAGGTCCTCACTCCTGAAAGACAAATATGTAGTGATTTCTGAATCAATGACCTTAATATGATATGGTCTCAGAAAAGTTGGAGTTAACTTTAGCAGCAATTTTTAAACCATCTGTTTTAAGAGTACTCTCCGAGAAGTCGAAGGCTTGCACTTTGACGACTGTTGATACAATTCTAATCTATTTTGACATATCAGAAAATGCTTTTTCTGGGTATCGTACTATGGTAAATTAATCGATTATTCAAAATCTGGCCGAGTGTGCGTTATGACTGATGTGAGAACACCAATAGCAATCAGAAACGTTAAAGAGCAGATTGATTGAAAACCGATCCGAAAGTAGAAAATATTGACGTGGGTGATGACAATATCGGGACAATTCAAAACTCTCATAGTTTTTATTTTAAATTCATTTCGTGCGTGCAAAAGACAGACCGGTCACCTGGTTGCTGGGTCTTATTTCTAGCACACAACCGCAGTCGCAGTCCGGTCCTGCTCTGAATAACTTTTTCTCAAATTTTATACAGAGGATTCATGATATTTTCCGGAGAAGCATCTCTGTTCCAGCCAACGTTTTAGACATTTTTAGGCTAATCAACCAATAATCAACCAATTGTTTGCAAATAACCCGTATCAAAAATACTTCGTTATAGCACACAAAGCAAAAACTATACCTGATTTTAATTCCAAGTAGTCCAGATTATCACATGTTGATAGGTATGAGTAAATCTCACTCGACTTTTGCATTTTAAAAAACATGTAAAAAAAAAAAAAAAAACGTTTAAATTGAGTGTAAAATTTCTAAATAGCACATTTCGCATAAAGTGTCAGGATACGAATGAAGCACAGGTAGGCGGTAACACGCACACCGGCGCGCCGGGTCGCCTACCAAGCGGCCGAGCGGCTTCGCTTCAACAGCTTGCCATTTTGAAAATATTTGAGATCCGATTTAAGAGTATTACGAGACATGTTTCAGCTCATTTCTAAGAAACTGTATGCGAATTGAAAACTGATATTCGCAAAAAAATCGTTACCATTCCACGAACGTTATGTTGCCAACTTGAGGAATTCCAAGGGCGACATCTTATTATACAGTAGAGTGGGTCGATTTTTTCAATTTGGAATTTTCGTTTGTTCTCCTCCGCAATGCAGTTGAAAAATCAGAATTTTTGAAAAAAAATAATTGAAAAAACTGACAATATTTTCGAATATATTATTTTTTTTAACAAATCTTATAATTTTTATATTCCTTATTGAAATCAATTTTAAAAGTTATTGTAGAATTTAAAAATTCATTAAAAAAAAATATTTTGCATCTTTTGGGTCCTACCCGTAATGAAAATTTAACTTTTCTAAAACCCTATTATACAGATATATTCTATATACAAAATATATTTTTAGATCTTTATTTCAAACCGGATATCAATTATTTGGAAACATATACATATAAAGTACATAAAAAAAACGTATATCAGTTAAAAAATCAACGATATAAAACGAAAATTAAATGTTTTCAAGCGGTTTCTTGTCATTTGGGATAGTTTCAGAGAGTCGGACAAAAGTTCTAAATTGGAATCTATTGAATTCAGATTCACCATATATCAACTATCCAAACCTTCAGATAAAACTCGGTCGATAAAGGGTTAAACAATCACAAATACAATTAAATTAATAAAAATGTTTAAACTAAACATACAAACAATAAAGATACTTCTTAAATTTCAAAAAATAAAAGTAACAATAAAATAATATGATTACAAAATAAAAAAAATATATATAATCGTAATTCAAAGGATTTATATAAGTAAAAAAAAATCATTCAAATAAATTCAATTACAATCAAATTTTTATGTCATATATTGTAATTTTATTACATCGGAAAATTGTACACAAACATTATAAACACAAGAATCGTATTTCAATTCCATTCATTGCATAACCCGATATACTATACCATAAAAGAAGCCATTAAAACGGCTTAACACAGCTAAAAAGCTGCATTACTTTTCAATGCAATGCCCCTATTTACACAAAATACGCACACAATGCATATAACCTTCACCCGCGAACACATGCACATATAAATTCCATAAAAAAATGTATGAGCGTGTGCTCATTGCACTAGTACTCAGAACACACAAAGTACTTTATATGGCTCTACCGTCTACCCCGCCCAATTATAGAGTTAGATTGTCACACACAAAAACTGCACACAAAAAAGGACAAAGGTTCCCTTTTCAGAATCTAGTTAACATTTGTTGTTTGTTGTTGTCGAAAAGCTCACTTGTTCTCGCAATTTATTCATTTGTATTCACTGTGTTTTTTTCACGCTTCGCAGGTTTCTGGAAAATTAATCAGAAAATGCGCTCTGGGCACTGAGCTGGTCGACTGGCTGTTGGGTTTGACTGCAATCGTACACACTCGTGCCCAAACAGCGGGCATGTGGCAAGCGTTACTCGAGGAGGGTGTTCTTTCGCATGGTGAGAAAATGTTTCCAAGACTAATGGAATTTCTACTTGATTTTTGAATAATAACACAAATGTCCTTATGTTTTTTGTTTGTTTTTCTTCAGTTAACAAGGAGCAGCCATTCAAGGACAAGTGCTTTTTATATCGGTTCAGAGTTGACGAAGAGGGCACAAGCGGTGGACCGCCTCAGGCAGACGATGTTAACTCAGCAAATGATCACATCAGAGAGCAACTAAGTGCCCTGCTTCACCGTGGACCGGATGCCACGCTTCGAATGATTCTGAGAAAACCGTAAGTCACCAGAACTTTTTCATAATAATTACAGAAAATATAAAACAGTGGCGAAAATTGTATATTTTAAAAGTATTACAAAGAAGATGGGCGGTAGAAAGCTTTAGAAGTAGAAAGATTATTCAACTATGTCTTTAGTTTACACATTTACTCTTTACAGTTTTAACTCCATAATCTCCACGTAATATCCCACACACACACACAAATCGAACAGAAAAACGTGTAGGTAAAATGTGGCCTGTGCCACATAAATTGAATTTTCCTGAATGTCTTACCGTACCGCCAAGCAATTCTAAATTGATGCTGAAGAATGGCAAATATAAATTCCGAATAGTTTTCTCTTTCTCATTCTGTCTTCCAAAAGGTAAACAAAACATCCTGGGAGTGTGCAATGGAAAACTTATTACTTAAAATTCTTTTATTTTTTCTATACACATATATACATGAATGTGTGCCACATAAATGTCCGTTAAAATATTTTCTTGAAATGCCGCTGGATATATTAAAGGAATTTATTATCTACTATAGAATGGATGTGTTTATATATCCTTCAATTGTTTGAATATAATTTTATTAAAATATTCTTTTACACATAATATCATATGTAATACCTCACTTATATTTTATACATGATTCCCCTCGTGTGTGTTTTTCTAGGTCACATGAGCGCACCCAAGAGGAACTTGAACTTGTGTTCGAGGAGCTGCTACACATTGCCGCCCTTTCGCATCTCTCAACGTCCATAAAACGGGAGCTCGCATCGATTATTGTCTTCGAAGCACATGCACAGGCCGGCACAATTTGTAAGTACCTATTAGTGGCATTATGTTTTTTTTCTGATTATGCATTGTTGCAGTAAATTTTATACGAGATTTATATATGCTCCAATGCGCTCTTTAGGGGAGTGTAGTGTTTCACCTTTAAGTTTTTTATTTTGTAGTGCATATTTATACTTATTGGTTAATTTCAGGTGGAAAATATTTTATTAGGGTTCGTCCTAGGAGCGTAGCGTTGAGCCGGCATTAAAACGCGTTTTAAATTATAAAAAAAACTTATTTACTATAAACTATAAAACTCCCAAGTCCTGTGTAATGCGTTGCAAATGCTTTTTCCATTTTCTAAGCACCATTCCTGCCCACAGTTCACTTTAAAACTTGAACTTGCTTGATATCAGATATTCCGATTCCAATGTCTCCAGCTGACAAGAGTACCCTCGATATCCAGAAGATTTAATATTAGATGTTGTTAATCAGAACATGGTGACCAGAACATGAAATACGCAATGAAAAAACATTATGTATGTTTATACCCACTCACAACGACAATATAACAATTTTCTAGAGAATGACACGGTCGAAACAATGACGACCCTATCATATTCATATTCAATATTATAATAATACTGTATTATTACCCTTTTTAGATGTCAAAGTAATCTACTCGTATATCGATCATCGTCCAGTCTCCAAGTTATGAACTTTATGACAGGGCTTGCTAATTATGTTAATTATACACCACCACGTTTTCATTTATTTTTGTTTGTTTGTGTATTACGAGACTTGTTCGCATCACGTCGTGTGTATAGCCAGTCAGGATTAATAAAGCAAACTTATAAAACAGGACAAACCATAGGCATAACCGAGTTGTAACCAACGATGGCTGGCTTATAGGAGGTCACCGGTTCGATCCTGGCCCCGGCACACCAAAGTGTTTTTCTATTAGACTATTACAATATCTCGCAGTTACACAAATTGCAATACTATCATTCACGTAATCTAAAATTTGTAGTTGTTTTTGACTAAGTCGGATCTTACTCTATAACTGAGTAATAATTGTTGCTATTTTTTTTGAAAAGATAAATTTGTCCTAACTAATTATTTTATACAGAAAATGTACTTTTTCGACAAAAATTGTAAGGGAATTAGTAACAGCTGAATTTATAAAGTGAAAAAAAAACAAAAAGGTTTTGACTTTTTGAATAAAAGATCTGAAAACTGAAAACAATAACGTAAGATTGATATATTGATTTACAGAATTTTTGATTTGGTCAGCATCATACAAGTCATCGTCTGAATTAAAAAAGGAAAAGTCCAAAAATGGTTGTTTCAATGACAATACCAATTCCAAAAATCAAAATGTCATAACAATAGTCTCAAACAATGAAAAAAATGGTGTCCTCATACAAACCAAAAAAGTGTCCAACTAACATTCTTAAACAAACACATAAAAAAACTTGTTCAAATAAAATGTTTTGAAACCTCATTATATCAAAAGATAAAAACTGAGTTCAGTACAAATATTACCATTAGCGAAATCACTAAAAATACTTGAAAATTAGTCAAAACTATGACCAAATGTACATTTTCTGAAAAGTATTTTATTATTAATTTGCTGCAATTTACAAATTTGAACAGTATTATAATATTTTGTAACAAAAATATTATATTTAGTCACAAGTTTCTTTAAAAATGTATATGTATGTAATATTTTGAAAAGAAAATTTCATCTTCTAGCTGTTGAACTTAAGTTTATTATTAAAATAAAAAAACATTATTCCATATTTTTCAAAACGTTTTCTTCAATACATTGGTTACTAATTAATTTCGAATAAAAAACTGGAACTTTCATAAATCAAAATTAGTTTATTTATGAGTAAAATAACAAATTATTGAAAAAAAATCATTATATTTTCAAATTATTACTGTTCTTAAGCTATTTTGTTGCCTAACATTGATAAACTTTATCCGAACTGTGCTCCATAGAGACATATGGTAGAGAAGTGAAAAAAAGAGAAAATTGTATGACCGCTATAATCGTTGTATCGCCCTCGAATGCAATTATGTTTAATCATAAAATCGAGTTTTGTCAAAATTTAGTTTTTTTCTTACTTATCCTACGGACTTATTTAATGACTTGTTATGCCTTAACTCCACTACAAACCATATACCAAAAACCACGAACCATTTACTGCATTTCACTCGTACACATGCTAA
>JANSTU010046609.1:0-40450 GCA_027564075.1 Bolitophila hybrida | reverse complement strand
GAAATGCGGCTTAACACAAGCGAACGGGTGCAGCCCATCCAACTCAACGGTGAACCCGTTGAGATTGTTGATAAATGTGCCCGAATCAACAGAGCCCGCTCAGACTTTGCGACACCGCTACCACAAGAAACACGTATAGAGAAGTTATAAGGCTATGGATTTTTTAAATCTATAAATATTGTGTGCTTTGTGTGTTTGAAAAAAGAATACTCATAATTAATTAATTTTGGCTTAAAATATTCTTAAAAATATAAAAAAATTACAAGCCAAAACATTGATATTTAGAAAAATTTTGAATATTAAAAAACCGGTTCGATTAAAAAGACCGGACCGTATAAAAAGACCGGTCCGCACCGGCAGGTCCGGTTTGTACCGTTTAACCGGATTTATTTTAAACAGTTAACAGGTTTTGTATATTAATATTTCAATTTTTACAGCACTTAATTTAATTAATTAATTAATATTTTTAGAGAATGATTTAAAGGTAACATATATTTAAAAATTCTCAAATACAAAAAATTAAAGTAAAATAAATTCCGAAATCCCGAGAGCCAAGTGCTGAGCGGCAGATCCACGGCCAACCAACAAACCGAATACACGTCAGTAAACAATGGGCACGAGATAATTTTAGTCATTTTTTTATGTATGTATAATTTTAAAAAATAAAAAGATAAATATAATCAATGTTTTTGTTATCCGACTATCCTGAATTCTAGGTCTGAAGGATTCAGCCACACTTCATAATTTTCAAATCTAGATGTGTCTAGCAAAATACAATAATTTACATGTATTTTACAGGTTAAAATAAATTATCTATTAAGTCAGATTATTATGAAGAGAATAAAATTATTTACGAAATGTATACTTATAAAATAAAATAATGTGGAACCATCAGATACATAATACAAATAACAAGAAAAATGTATTTATTTTATATTGCCAAAGCAGACTACAATTATAATATATGTAGTTCGAATGCAATCGAAAACTAGTTTTACATAAATTATACTATCCATATTTTAAGTATAATTAATATACGATACAGTTATAGTGCGTAAAATATCTACATAAATTGTGTCTTTAATCACATGCATATAAATATCTTACAATGTTGAAATATGCTTATATCCACATCGTCGTGATATTTTTGATCATTTTTTTTATAAAAATAATTTAATAGAAATATAAATGTTGGTGCAATGTCATGTAAATAGACTAATTACTAATATTATTAAAATTTCTGCTACATTTTTCTATAGATTTCTCAATATATTGCATTAAATACTATATGCAATCACAAATATTGTCAGTTTTCAATAAAATTAATGTCCTGATTCGAAAATCGATAATCATAATTTTATCACATTTCTTTATTACACATTTAATATTTGGATAAACTATTTAGAGAAGCTGCGATTTAGGAAAGTTGTTCCAAAGTGACAGCAATATACTTATGACAGTGGGAATAGTTGCTCGAACGTGTATCGGCTCAGGATCTTGTTACTGATTTTCTTGAAAGTCTTCTGTAGTGCTCGTTCGATCAGCGGTATGATGTCCTTGCTGAAAACGTCAAAGTTCTGGTTGATCACTGCATTTATGGTATCACCTATAAGTGCGGATATAGAAAGTAAAATAAATTGCATTTAGTATTTATTTTATTGCAGTCTTATTTGCATTTTTATATAGTTTATTACAGACAGCGTGATTGTTCAGTTAAAACATCTTACCTAAAACCTTGTCCCCGTTGAACAGGTTTTGCAGCAAAATACTTCCTTTTCCTACTTTGATTTTTATGTCGATTTTCTTTAACAGCACGTGCTCCACATCGTTTACCATAGTCTTTTCCATGGTGATCTTTACGTTCCCAATGCAGTCGGCTGGTTAGAGGCAAATATGTTAGTATAAATATAGTATACTCGTTATTCAAATTATGTGATTAATCTTACTGAAATTTCCCGAGAATTTTCCCGAACCCTTGATTGGTAGCAGAATAATCTGACCGTTAATGTTATAAGCGCCATTCACTTGAATGTGTTTGAGTGAAAGATCAAAGTTATACAGTTCACCGTAGCGGACTACACTGTAAAAGAAATATTATAACATTAAAAACAAAAATACATTTTAATGTAAGCTTTATACTCACTTCATCCTGTGAATCTTGAAATTTGATGGTCCAAATGCACGAATATTTTTCGCCGTAATACTGAGTCCATTTGATTTTGTATTCTCGGACACCAGAAGATCGCCAAGCTCTAGAGGTTCGATTCCAGGTATATCCAGTTCAGGGATACCTTTTGACAGGTATGGACGCAGAAATTCAACACTCTGCACCATGCAATCCTCGAGGTTCACGTCGTTCTTATGACAGACGTGAATGAAATCAGCTGTTTCAATGTTAGTTTTATTTTATTATTGCAAAAATTATTTGTAAACTATAGATTTTTTAAAACTTACGAACTTCCTCCAGACCAAATGTGGCAGGAGTCAGTGTAAACAGACAGGCTATGACAATAAAGGAATTCATTATGTCTGAAAAAATAGTAAAAGTAAAAAGTAAAGTAGAGATTTACAGTTATAAAATGGTGATATTAAAAAGGACCTTTAAGACCTTGTTTGATTTTGGATTATTACGAAGTAATTTGTTTGTGATAATAAAAACATACTCGTATTAAACATAGATCACTAATCATATAAAACCTCATCAAAAGTAACTGAGCGATTACGCATCGCATTACACATTATAATTAAGTTATCTAATCTTTGGTCATATATTTGGATGATCAATAAATTAAACATCATTGTAGCTATTGATAGTTGATGTTCATGAATAAAGATGCTGGTTATTATCAGCAAATGACATCTATTTTGTGTTGCTATTTATTAGAAATGGTTCCATTATATATAAATGGTTCGTCGCTATTGAGCTCTTTCGTACGTATTCAACATTTTATATACATATATCTAACCAGTCAAAATTAAATTTAGCCAACTAGTTGAATGATTCAGTCATAATAATACCGGCATTAATCTATACTATAATAATATGGCGAATTGGCTTTTAAATTACATGCAACAGGGTGTCCCAAATTAGATGCCGAGAAATTGTAAATCAAACATATTTTGTCAGATCTAATTTAAGTCATATTTATTCAATACGACATACATGTTTCAAATGTACGTATGTTACTCAACAGCTACAATTATTGTTATCTCATCTCGTTGGTTACCTAAATCTTTTGCTAATTGGCGAAGCCGCACATTAGTTTCATTGCAGTTTTGAGCTGAGCTACTCCTAATGAAACACTCACAAGACATCATCGTAATCGGCTACTAACATAATAGCAAAATATTTAATCGAACTTTTCATCTCCTGAGACACTAGGTACTGTGTTTTTTTTTCAAAATGCTTCCTTTAACCTGGATGTCGAATTTGATAGAGATAACTTGCAAAAAACAACGTGTTAAATTAGCAACTATTTTGATAGACTTATCTTAGCACTCAATACAAAATGTTGACATTGATAAAAAAAGAGTTCATTATATTTGATGGATAATTCTTGTCCCATACAGAGCGATTTAATTAAATACATTTTATACTATACTATTCCACTGGCTCTTAGTTCTACTCATAATCAACATAAAAGATAAAAACATGAATATATACATATTATAGGTTTCGTTTGCAATCACTGAACTCTGGCCATAGTAGATTACCACATTTTTAATGGAAAAAACCGGTGTTGGTCTAATTAATGAGTTTTGTCTACATTCGTCACCAAGATTGTTTTTATTTGCATGCCGGCTATAATCAATAAATGTATAGACATTGTAAGAAATGTCGCTGCTGACGCAGATTAATAATTAAATACAGTGGGTCAAATAAATCTTCGTAAAGTAACATTTTTAAAATTTAAAATCACTTAAAATTTTAAACATGATTAATGTAAATGACACTTTATTAAATTAAGGTTTTAGTGTAAAAAGTGTTTTCCAAAAAAAACTGTTTGAACAAAAAAAATATGAAATATAAACATAAGAAATGAGTTAAAAAAATTTTTAACACATACATAGTAAAGTAAAAAGATTTTTATATTTCATCAAAAGATACAATTTTTGAGATTGAGATTTTGTTTAATTAGTTATTTATTAGTGTACTATATAAATAACTAATTACAAAAAAATACCATACATTATAAGCAAATTATTTTTTTTAAAACATTTTAACTAAATACAATTTATTTAAAGAATTGCTATTACAACACAACAAACTAAATTCTGCAAAAAAAATCGATTATTTTTGTGTTTTTATATTTCAAAAATGTTTCTATAAGACTTTTTTGACTCACTGTAAATAGATAGAAAGCTAATTTTATGAGCAGTTTTATTTTCAAAGAAAATATGGATGAATATAAATTATATTTTTGGATTTCAGTTAGGACTAAAATAATTTAGGAACTGATGGGATATTCTATTCTTGAAATTCGAAAGCACGAGAATTTGAAAACACATAAATAAAATATAGTTAATATTTTTAAAATAATTCCACCGTTTTTTTTAATACACTGAAAATATTCACAGTCACTATATTTTAAATTAAAATCAAATCTCACCTTTTTTAAATTAAAAAAACCGAACTTAAATTGCACTGATTTATTTAACGAACTAATTTTAACAGAAAATCTGCGCGATTAACTCAAGGCCTTATTTTAATGAATATCTCAAAAAGCTCGCGTCAATTTATTATTTCAATATAGCCCCACAGAGATTCACTTCAAATGAGATACACTTATTTTATATATAATAATTATATTTGCACACAACTCTATCAAAATAAGATCTAAACTCTGTTCTGTTCTGACGACGCGCGTTTAATCCACAGGATAACTGCCGAGAGACTGACTGCGAAAAAGTTTGACACATTACTTTTATATCAATTCAAGGACAACAACGTGCTGTGACCGCCTAGAGTACAGAACACGGCCGGCACACACACACTCCCATCAGAAGCTTTTCGCTCACGCACACACATACTTACACAATACACATGTTCTTAATATACTTACAAATGTACTAAATACCAGATAGCAAAATATTTATATATACAACATATGTTTACCTACCAGCCTGTGCGTATATTCGCGACATAATATACCACACACTAAATCGCAAACCTTTATCATCATGATCACTCGCATTTGGTAAATTAAGTATAGTTCTTGGTTTCTTCTTAGACGGTCATTTGTGTGTGTTGGTGAACCAAAGTGCGCATTGAGTACACTCTCGTTTAATATTGCAGCTCGTGAATTTAATTAATGCATTTAACACAAGTGTAAATACCGTTAAACTCAATAGGGTATATAAAACTATGTTATTTATTTAAATTGGTCTAAACAAGTTCAATAGTACCAACACAAATGATATTGCTGCAAGCATATAATCAATATTTAATATTTAATGATATATGCTTATAAATATGTATGTGTCTGTCTGTATGGGTTGTTGCTCCGTTAAGTAGAATTGCAGTTATGTAATTTATAAAAGTAAATTAATTAATTGTGACCATTCTTTGTGTAATCAAATCTAGAACATATTATAGGTTGAATCATTGCAAGTTAGTTTATTAATTAGCATATTCGTAGTAAGTTTTTACATATTGTTTATAATAAAATAATTTGAATGAAGCAGCTGCCGTTGTTGTAGTTGGCCATGGTAAAAGCACTGTGTATGTAAATTTAGGCATGCAACTTTAAGAGATTGTCCCTGTTCCTTGTTTATACCCATGGAAAAAGAAATACGGACTAGAAACTGAAGTCGCTAAAATTCATAAATGCGCATTTCCCTGACTCTACCTTGCCTGCTGCTCTGAATCTCCCATAACATAAATTTGGAGAAACTTTTGCTGCTTGTTTGAAGAGGTAAAATGGTGCCTATTTGATACAAAACTTGGCCCTGAATCTTAAACATACCAAGGGTAAGGTGGACATCATTTAAATGCTACCAAGCACCAAAGATTTCAAGGGTTCGGAAGGAGCTGGATGAGTGAAACAAACCAGGGATTCGGCTGGGGTCTCTGCAACACGGAAAGTGGAAGAACTTAACTGATCAGTCTTTGACGGGTCATAGTTTCGGCTGGAGTATGTGGAAGCCCATAAGCGGACAGCTGTTTTCTCTTATATGTTTCATCTCATAATTGTTTATTTTTTTTTGAGATATTTTCTAATAAAAAAATACCTAATATGAGTGAGCAAGATAATGTTTTTTAAAAACCTTACTTAATATAGTAGAATTTTAAAATAAAAGTAAAATAATAAATATTATTTTACTTGATTACGATGTGGCTATGTAATTCTTTGTTCTCGAGAAATCTTATTTTGAAGTAATTTCAGTTGATGTAATGAAAAGAGTGAAATTTAATTAAATATTTATTATTATATATTATTATTATTATATATTATTATTCGGTAAAGTCGTACCAATGTCTATCTAGAAAACCCATAAATATCTAGAATAAATAATAATAATATCTAGAATAAGTTAACTTCAGAGAATTCAATGATTTTGTTTCTCAAAAAATCAATAAATTTAAAAAAATCAATCAATCTGAATTGAATGAAATTAATATTTTTTTCTATTCACCAAAAAACCAAAATTTAGTTATTATACAGAAGAATTTTATGTGCATCCTATTTTCGATAAGAAAAATTAGCGTTCTCGAGTATAATGTTTTTCATCTCTCTGCATGTCCTAAATCGTAAAGTTTTTCTTTGAATTTATCTTAGGAGAACACCCTGTATACAAATGCAAAAGGAGTAAACAGAAAATTTAAATATTTTTGTTCATCTTATATAATTATAGTAATACAATAGTTAAACGTACGTATACACATATGTGCTTCATCATTCAAAGTCACCTTAAACATAAATATATTTGTTATATACAAATCGTATACTTATTAAATAGTATATAGACTGAGTACAATTCATTTAAATATATTGTGCACAGAATAATGTATGCAATTAAATACAAGTAATTGCATTTATTTCGTTGGTCGCAAAGAACGCGTACTATATAAATATACGTGACATTTTAAAAGCAGGCGAATTGTTTCTCTTCCGCTGTCTTGAGATTATTACCTGGGCTGTGTCATCTGTCGACGTTTGTCTTCCGCATAATAATTCCATTTATGTGTCGTTTCATTTTATATACTTAAGGTATTTTATTTATTATTTATACAGACATAACAAAAATAAAACTGCATATATTCGATTTTACTGACAAAATCTGCGTCACGTTTAGTATCCATAAATGAAGGCAGAGGTTCGGATGGATAACCAATTATTTGACCTTGAGAAATTGAGATTTTTTAATTGTGCGACGTTTTCATCAGGCTATATACCTGAATGTTATATAATAATTATAATGTTATTTCCAACGAGTCATCCAATGAACATACCCGTCGAAGAGTTGTTGGGAGACCTCAAGAGTTGACTTGGTTCTTATTTAAATTAATTGACTATTTAAGAGAAGACATCGAAATATCTCGTAAAATGAGTATGTCGCGCCAAAGAATATTTATGATGGAAAGATAATACTTATTACCACCTCATTCAAATTTAAGCTCCCATAGTTACACCTTAAAAAGAATGCGGACTATTATTATCACATGTAAATGGTCCCCTTTAAGGGATCAATGTAATTCGTGAAAAAAAGTTACATTTATGAGAATTTCTATTGACGACACAGTTAAAATCTGTTTATAAAGTTCTCTCATTAGATAACATTTTTCACTTTTAATGAACACTTTGAAGTAAAAAACGATTTTTTTGCGAAAATCGGCTAATTTGTTATAGTAAAATAAAAAAAATTAAGAAAAAAATATCCAGGTTATCTCGTAAATAATGTACAGAAATAGTGTTCAAAACTTCAAAAGGACTTTGGAAGCGTTATAGTTTAAACGCTTTAAAGTATTGAACACTAACAAATTTGGAAAAAAACGTTCATAAGTGAGTTTGATCGGCTTGCCTAACACCTAATCATCGATGCCAGGTCTATAAAGGATGTTCCTATCATTCACGATGTCTAAAGCATTTTTTTTGCTCCGGTCTACGTTGATTGCTATACTCTGTAAGTCGTTGGGAAAATAAGCGATTAGTCTCCCTTCGCTAAAGGACGTAAAATACGGGTAGAAGACAATGCCTCGAAGCCTAACTACGTAAAATGGTACCACCGGAGGCAGGGAGCCCCAGAGAAAAGCTTCTGCCGTGTCGACAAGGTAGGCAATATAGCGGGAGTATCGTGGTGGCTGTGCAGCTTTTCTACCGGGTGCGTTTATTGAAGAGGGTCCATTTAGAAATTCAATAACTCGGTATATATTAATTTTTAATTTATTTTTATTAATAATGAAAAGGAACAATATTAACATTTTTTTATATATTAATCAATTGGGATGTATCCGCCCTTTGCTCTTACTACGAGGCCAATTCTCTTATGGAACCACAAACATGATCTTGGCTTAGACTTTGCCATTCTCGCTATAAAGATTTTTTTAAGGACTCCAATGACTTGTGTTTTTTTGCGCAGGCCTTAGCTTGTAAAATGCTTCATACACAATAGTCATGCGGATTTAAGTCTGGTGATGAAGAAGGCCATTGTTTTTTTGGAAATGAAAGCCGGTACATTTTCATACAACCATTTTTGGGTACGTTTAGCTCTATGTATGGTGCGGAGTCGTGTTGGAATGTCCATCGACTTGAACCGATCATACTACGTGCAATGTTACTTCCAATACCTTTTCACGGTTTATGAGTTGGTTTATTTTTAATTTCTTTTGAGCCCATTGGCAGAAAAAGTTCACTAACATCGAACATACGAAAAAACTACTTTGATCTTTCGTATAGCTTTTGTCTTTGCGCAGACTTGTCAATTACTGGGATGTGGCTTTTTTGTAAGGTCTTTCTTTCGGGATTTCTTATCAAACGTTGGCGCACCTTGTAGATGTTCGCATCTGTTGTTGCGGTACATCGACGACCACAACCATAACGTTTGTTAATGTTCCCTGTTTCCTGAAAATGTTGAATGGTACGTTGTACATTTTTTTAGTTTAAATCCATACTTGGTAGCGCTCAACGAATTTGAATATTTGTTTTGCCTTAGAAGTGAAGAGCTACGACTGCGTCCCATTTACTATCCAACATCATTTCTCGATAAGTTTTTTGTTCAGTCTAAAATGCTTGTAACAGTTTTAAAATAATATGTCATGTATTAGGTAGCTAGAATTTCTAGGTTGCTAGGTGATATTTACATGTCTGACAGCAGTTAAAATATAAGGGTCACAATTGACGCACCGGTAGATAGGCTCATACAGATAAATTGTCTATAAATCTAGCTCAAAAAGTAGTTGCTGAGCTGCTGGATTTTAATAGTTTTAAGCCACAGTGTGCTATAACAAGCCATTTTAACTCATTGTCTCATTTAACTACGATCCGACTATAATATTTTAGATTTTAGAATATCTTTCTTGAATAGTTTCACTATCAAAATATTTTTGAAAATGAGAAACTAGTCTTACCCTAATTAAATATAGATGACGTAATACCCAATTCTCGCAGCTTTCTCACTAAATTACAAACATCTGTTTACACAACGTCAAACTGTGCACCAGTCACCAGACTCAATCACATTGATAACGAAATTTGTAAACACCACTAAATTTGTGGATATAGAACGCCCAGCTATAAAACCATTCTGAGATGGTAATATTATATACAGTTCTTTTATTTTTCATTTATTATTCTTCACTTCCAACAGGATTTTTTCCATATTTATATTGTGTAATCTTACCAAAACATCTAACAGCTAAAACGACTTATGATATTAAAGGAAACATGGCCCACTTTATACAACATTTCTTACTCAGAAGCAAATTTAAAGTTATAGAGGACCTCGTATTTCTTCCCCAGTAAAATGGAATTTCGCAGGGATGAGTCATATCTGTAACTTTTTTCCATGTTGCAATAAACTCGGTCATTGAAAACATAAACCCGAGTAGTCATATGTGTACAACTATAGGCCGATCACATAACAATTTACATAAAAAGCTAGTTGAAAGATGATGTACATCATATATTACAAGCTACCGTAGATGATATGAACATGAACATGAAAATCTATGACACACCGCAAACTGGACACTGGACTCGATTTACCTAATGCTATTTTATGTACTCCAGAATACATATAAGGAATATGTACAGATCTATACTGATGGATCCAAAATGAATGGAACGGGTGGAGGAGTATACTCTACTCACAAAAACACAATAATTGTCCTTCCAAAAATATCATCTGTTTATACAGCTGAAATTACAGCAATAAAATAAATAAATTAAATTAAGGATACTATGTGTAGGCAAAGAAACAAAGTCCAGCAGACTCTCCTAGAAGTCACTCTCCACCTAGAAGCAATGCTCCGAATCCGTCGCCTTCTGGATTTACAGCGACATACTGTATGATGCCTTCCTACTTCTCCCAAGGTTGCAGATCTCGCTTTTCCATAGTAATTTGCCAGTTCAATGCACGAAATCATCGTCAAGATTGTAATTACTCTGCTTAATATTTTCCAACATGGCGAAGTGCTGTTAACACGCACACAGATTTTTCACTAATATTACTTGACTTTGGTACATTAAGTTTTACAAAAACAAAATATAAATCAATTTTATTTTACACAATGGCCAACGAAAATAATTATTTAGTTTTAATTATGGTTTTAAATGTAATGTACTGAATATCTGAAACGTAAAAAAAAGTCCACTGCTAGACATAAAAATGGCAAGACATAAACTCCACACATTTTCGTAGACATAATTTATGTCCTGCCTTTTTGTTGTCTAACATAAGTCGTGGAGACCCAGTGTTAGACTACTCATAGAAATAAGACAATATACACAAATTTAGAGTTTCGAGTATTTGGTTTAAATAGAAGCCGATTGGTGCTTGAGCCCTGATTCAGTGTCAGTCAGCTAATTAGAGTAGGAGTGTACATTTTAAAAATAATAAAATCACCAACTATTTGTTTTAGATTTAATCAATATCTTTTAAATAAATTACAGTCATCCAATCATTCGCACGTTAATATAAAAACTGTTCAAGTGGAATCTTCTCGAAAAGTTTGTCGATAAAGTTGCGCAGCACCAGCGTCAGCTTGGCTTTCAGTGCCGGTTTCATCTCCTTCAGCAGTTCCTGTGAGTTGCTGTTAATGAACAGATTCAATGCGGCTTCTGTAGAGAACAAAAAATGAATATAACATTTTAAAAAAAATAAAATTATATTATTGCACTTACGAATAACCGAATTTCCGTTTGAAACATTCTCAACACCCATTCGGATGTCCTTTACACTAAAGTCCATTTTCACCTGGTCAACATTCAAGAAGGTAAGTCCATTTTCCTCGTCCGGCTGAGTCAAAGCTTTGAAGTAGACTTTAGCGCGCACGCCCTCTGTGGTAATAAGTTGTAAGTACTCGTATTGGTTCTGATATTCGATAGTAAACTTACGATATTCGCCCCAGTAATCACCTGCTCCGGAGGCTTGCACCAAGATTAGAACACCTGACGAACGATATTGAGCTTTTACGCGAATTTTGGGAATATCAAAGGTCATCTGGAATTGCAGACTCTCCAGATCGGATCTAAAAAAACAAATAAATACATATAGTTTTGTTAATTGTTGCATAACTCACTTTGTCGCTTAAATAAATATATATGTGTACCAGATAACGGTTTTTTAGGCATGACGTCACACAGCACCTTATACAGCACGTTAAAATTACCCACACTCGCCTACCGATTTTAATGTGTCGATCAATGACCGACGCATTCTCGCGCAAATCATTTGCATAACCGGTTGGTGACTTGATTGTTACAAAATTGTACCGACATTAAAATAATATATAAACATAGAACGACAGAGGCATAATACATGATATGCAAACAGTTTACACGCAATGCATTTAGATATATGTAAGCAGTGATATAAGACAATGGTGATGGAAGAGTGCGTGCGTAAGTTCTTTCGAGAACCGGTTTATGTGATTTACCTTACGTTTGTCACTGTCAGATTACCGACACCGTATGCCTCGATGTTTCGGAATGACGCCCTGTATCCATCAGGACCACCGCCCAGTGTGATGCCGATCTCATCGATCAGTACGGGCTCGACCTGTTAAAATTACAATCAGTATGCAATTATTATCTAAACTGTTTAGTATAATGTTCATACCTCTTCGATGCCCAGTTCTGGGACACCCTGTCGCAGGAATTTTGCCAAACGGTTTGCTGTATTTTTTAGGCACACATTTATGTCTGGATCATCTCGACTGCATCGTTGCAAATAGTAGGCTAAATGAGATTAGACATTAAAACAAAAACGTATATGTACATTTTTTATGTACGAAAGAGTTCAATAGCGACGAACCAGATAATTGATATATATTTTACTATAATTTCGATAGAAACGATGCAATATTAAAATTAGGTTATTTTATTAATATTAAAAAAGTCCAATGTAAGCAAAAATACAAAATAGTTGAATAGTGACGAACCAGAATATATATTGGTGAAATAATATATGTGGTTTTTTTAATTAACTTGTATGTCAATGACTTCATATTAATTTGAAATAATATAAAAAATGCATACTAATAATATGTAATATATATTTATATAATTTAACTAGAACAGTTCGATATGTCCTTACATCATAGTATTTATTATAATTACATACAATTAATTAATCAGTTTACTACTAATAATCATTATTAAACACTTACGCTGCTCGGCCAGTACGAGTGTGAAAACTGCAGCAATAAGGACAATGACTTGCTTCATTTTTGAGTCCGTTTAGTATGTGTAAATATTGACGTATATCACTCCAATAGCGGTTGACGCACTGTAAACAAACCAACTTATTAGCACGATTCGTGTATGATTGTATGTGTGTGTGTTTTCATGAAAAACGGCAACTTTTTGTCTTGCAAGCTTTCACTATGCTACACCTTTTGTGCATACTGGCTACACATATATAGATATATATGCAAACACGTAAAAGAAAATATACGCTGCCTATCCCATTATGATATTTTTACACACACACACATGCACGTAATGCATTGTTTTTATTATTTAAATTCTCTGTGGCACGGCACAGGTCAATAAACTGAGAAAAGTGTACATAAAACTGGCGCACATTGAATATAAAATATACAAATTATTTTCATATATCCAAATTAAGGTTAGTGATTTATAACCTAATCTTTTCGCGATGACAACGTAATACAGACTGTCAATACACTTATATGCTAATTCCGGTCCAAGATGTGCGCGCGCAACCATTTAAATTTGACCATGAGTTATTTGGTTTTGTTAAATTGCCAAGAAATTGAGTCCGAGCTCACAAAAATAATAACACAAATTCTTAGGACGCAAACACGCGTTCAGTAAATATTATCAAATAATTAACATAAATTCAAAGAGATTTGTGTTTACTTTGCAGGAAATAAAAATATTCGTTATACACGCTGATAAGTTTGGAAAATTAATATGGTATTTTTTTTAAATAATGTACACACGCACAATCGAATAAATCACGGAAACATATAACTTAATTCACCTGTTATGTAAGAAAGATTATTTTACACAGCACACAAAGTTTATAAATTCGCGATAACACTAATAGATCGACAGAACAAATAAACCGTTTATAGCGCCACGCGTATATAACAGTTCTGTGCACACAACTTTCTTAAACAAGGTCTAGGTCACGATTAATCCATGATTTTGGCGTTCGCACCGTTTATATGCGTATTTCTTCATCGTGTTCGTCTTCTCTGGCTGCTCACAGGCAGAGAGTAAAATTCTTACACTGTTAAAATATTATTCTTTTAATCTGTTTCGAACGCTTTGGAAGAAAACACATTGCAAAATCTATTTACTTAGATTTTCGTCGAGATTTCGAGGACGTCACCGATTTAATAAATTCTGGTCATTTTACAAAATTACAAAATAAAACTATAAATAATAGCTGTATTTCTGTAACAAGTACACAATCTTATGAGCGAGGCCAATACATTATTGACAACTTTATTGAATAATCAAATTTATTATCGAGGCCGATTAAAAAAATACTAGTCAATAAATTATATATAATGTACGAGTTGCATACAAGATTATATTTTTGATTGCTTCACGAAATGATTATCAAGCTCTCCCTTGCTTCTGAAAATCCAATATTATATTTGCTAAGTTGAATTTTCATTTCAAAATTTTAGTACATTTTTTATTATAAAAAAGTTATTTTATTTAATAAAATAAGGAAAGTTTATTATCAGATCTATCGACATTTAACTTTCTTGTTATATATTTGTTTTAGTTATATAATTATTTTATGATGTTTTCGGTGTTTCCCAAAACTCATCCTAAAAATATGGGCCAGAACAAAGATTTTTGTATATTATTACACTCGAAGACCACATGTCCCATTATTTGATTCACTGAAGAAAATTAGATATACGCATCTACAACTTACGAGTATAAAGGAAAGCTTCGACAGTTTTGTAATAATAGCTCATTGTACTGATTTAGCTCAGCTACTGACATGGAAACATAGGATTCTACTAATGATGCTACGGAAACAAATAATAAGGATGATTGACGTTATTCACAAAATACCCTATACACATATTATATATACGACAACGCAAGTTTGTTCACATCATAAAATGTTTGATAAATTACCACGACAATGAATAATCACTGTAGAAACTCTAACATAAATTAAATAAACTCGGCGCCAATATTGAAATAAAAAGTCATAGGTTAAAATCTTAGTGTATTGATTTTTTTTTTTAAAGAAATTGATTTGATTTTTTTTTAAATTTTTTTAAAGTAACAATAATATAAATATGATTGTTGATATTTTTAAAATAATAAAATGTGTGATTTGCATCATTTGTAAACACATAAATAGGTGCCGACACTTGGCCGTTGAGTCGGCACAAAGCGCTGTGTGTCATCGACCATATTAATAAAAAAATAATGATGATTAAAATCAAAGCATTTGTGTCGAGAACCGAACTCGTGGCTCGTTGCACACTGCCTAAATACTTTACCACATATTACCAGTATGGTCGTGAGTTCGAACCCAGGTCAACGCAAAATAATTTTGGTTTCAATTTTAAAATGTAAATAAATGTTAATACAAACAATAATTAGGTATTCATGTTTAGCACAGTGATTCTCATATTGTCGAAAAATCCGCACAACTGATTCATTGAATGCAAGGGTTCACATGACACAGTATCTAAATACAGAAACATATCGTGGAATAAGAAACTTAAAAAAAGATAAATCCATATTATTTTAATCCTTTCAATTCTGTTTGCGTATATCTGACGTATATCTTCTTTCATATTTCCTATTGCGTTAGCTTCTATCGCGTTCTATGCTTGATTTACGCTCGTACGCTCATTTTCAACTGATTATATGCTAAATTCAATTAAATTTGCCACATTAAGAGGTCCAACAAGACCGTACATCTATCTATACATATAACGGATTTTAATAATACCCTAAATGAACGAATATATCGTTCTACTGCAGAGTTACCGCTGATTTCTGGGGTGAACAGTTTCTTGGGTGGTCAGTATTGCATGATGCGAGAATATCACTAATATTGTAGGGCTTGCTGTAACCAGTTGAAACAAGCTTACGTAATATGTCAGTACATGCTTGTCAGCGCAGTCACATAGAGAGCTTTGAATGATGTTGACACGGAGTGTATCGTCCCGGAGATGGTTGTGGTTTTCGCTACCCTTCCGAATGCTACTAGAAATTAGCAGCTTAGATTATCTGCACACCTGGAACACCATGGCTGCAGTTGTACCTTTTGGTAGTACTGAGAAGCAGGGCGAACCTAGCTCGCCTTCGTTCCAACTTTCTTGTGTCTCTTGGGATTGTTTAGACCTGATATTTCGGAAACTTTCGTAATATTCCTTGCTACTTGTTGAAGCTGAAGATCGAGAGGTGGTACTCTGCAGAGTACTTCAAAGGAACCCGTGTGATGTTCTCACAAGTCCGAGACAGATACGCAGTGTACGCCACTGTATAGGTTAAAACTTCAGCATACGAGTTCTAGTATTTCTTGTGAAGGCTACCTTACAATATTCGATAACCGCACGAATCGTGGCTTTGTAGATAATGAGCATACATGAGGGATGTACTCCCCACCAGGTTTTACAAATAGACCGCATAAAATTAATTCTAGTAGGGCACATTGGCACAGTGAATTGATATTGGCACCTTGCATTTTACAGCTAGCAGATGTTCCCAGAGTATACCAATATCCACATTATCATACACAGCGACAATGACCATACATACCGCGACACTATTTTTTTCTTAAGAAGAAATTTGTTTGTAGATCGGCTGTCAAAAAGCGAGGCAGTTTTGGGTGCCCCGACCCTTAAAACAAAATTCCAGACGTAAATGCCACATTTTATCAAATATTTTCCATATGCACAACAGCAGGCAGATAGGCCTATACGAGGACACAAGATTTTGGTCACTACCTGGTTTTGGGATTACAATCACCTTGTAGGCTGTTTTCTAGTTTCAATGGGTACACAAGAAGCTGTAGATAGCGTTAGCTTATTACAGACATCTGGTAGCCATTTTGCTGATACTCCGAGGCTGTTGCGTCAGTCTAAACATCCTTAACTAAGGATAAGCAGAATGTATTTCACCCTTCCCGTTTCAGTTCTTTCACTAGCTTTTTGAATTGTGTCTCAAGTATCTGAAAAAAGACTCTCGACTTGCCAGTACAAGTCTGCGAAACTCTCTGAAGCTCTTCGGAAACAGCATATCTGAGCTTATTTTGGAATTGCTTACAAATCATAAATTTGGAGAGCCTAACGGATCTGGGTAATTGGGTTTAGGTCGCTGGGCGTTTGTATTTCAGAACGGTACATGGTAGATGATCGCTTTTTGAGGTATGCGAGCGAACTGACAATTAGAAGGTAAGAGCTAGGTGGGATGAGCACAATGAGAGATCTATGGAACTGCTTTGAATTGAGGCTGCCCCGATTTTAGTGTCGCATCCGGTGTTAAGTGTCGCTAGATCGTGGTCTTCAATTGAATCGAGGATAACTCTAGCTCTACTGTCATCTACGAGCAAATCCCATTGCGCATTAAAATCGACTAGATGCTCTGCTGCGAAATGGAAGTAGAATTGGGAACATAGATGCAAAGTATAGTAGGGCTCTCTTGTGGTTGCAATTTTATGTTGCAACAGACACATCGTAGTTTGTTGAAAGTATAATTTTCATTGCAATAAGACTTTATTTGAACGCACTCAGCACCCGTATCCATTTCGGTCTTTCCTTGTGCATTTGTTGTAATTATTTGCGGTAATCTTATAGTAGATTTGTGGTTCTTAAAAATTAACAATAAATAAAATATATGCAGATTAGACATATTTACTGAAAAAGTGTTATTAGATTTGTTTTATTTATATAATGAATAATAATATTCGTTATATAAATCATATATTAATATAATATAATATAATAAACATAAAAGTAGATGTTGCTGCGACAAATGAAAATAAACATACCGAGTATCCTTCAAATATTGAGAAGATCAAACACGTAAATATTCGAATGATTCATCATATTAATTCATTTATATAAAATACAATTGTATTGTATAGAAACATTTCTTATTTACCCTAATAAATTACATGGATTTGTGTAACATATATAATGTAAACATATATCTTATGGCTACATTTAATGATCAAAACATAAAAAACACGGAAGTGGAAATTTGACATTGACATTTGACAAATGCTAAAATATACCAAACAACTAAACATTAAAAAGACAATAAAAGCTGTGTTATTTTAAATTACAGTTGGTCTAGGAATTATATAACAAACGCTGTATAGTATATAAAAACAAATAACAACTATTAAATAATTAAGCAAAACCTGATAAAGTTTTTATTAAAATAATGTTCTCATTTTCTAGTTTTTCTTTTAACCTCTCAATGTATTAGTTTAGTTATAGTATTTATATTATATTTACAAAAATTAAAATAAAATTAACGGTCCAGTAATAATGGCGTAGGTAACTTAATATATAACATGATTAATGCAGAAATTATTCGAACAAGAACCCGAGTTTTTACTGCTAATTTAATTTAAGCCATACGTAAATAATATAAATCATCAAAGCACACCTAGGTTTATTATAAAAACGAATGAAGCTAGTTAGAGTATCAGTGTCGTACATGCATTTTATTACATTGCATTTTATTTTTAAAAAAACTATGGGCGATCAATCTCATCAATCACAAAGACGATACTCATCACCAGTTCGGTTGCCGAAAGAACGTCACTTATCTCATCCTCATCTGTTAGCGCTTCTGTCGACATGGCAATAAATGGACCGATTGTGTGTTGGTAATGGTCATATTTGTGTTGTCTTGATTTAATTTTGATTTCAGGCTCGCTATTGTAATAGTTTATAATAGTCTTGTCTTTGTCGTCGTTGGTCGTATCGTGGTAGTAATTTCTAAGGCTCGGCCATCGTCCTTGCTGTATCATGTATTCTCTTCGTTATTCGCGATCCACTTTCTAATTCCGTGAGAATCATAAAAAAATGTTTGGGCACACAACCATAGTTGCTTTGGGCCTCCTCTTGAAAATATCCAGTCACAAGTACATGCAATACTTTTTGTAACGATTTTTATCGATACTTTTGAACTCACGGTCCCTGATAATGCATTTTCCACATCAGCGAAATCTGCATGACGCGGTAGCACGACGTAATCTTCATTTTCAAAAGCATAAATTCAATATTTCACACGTCGTGGTAGCCGCTCAATATTTTTGACTACTATTTTTTAAACTCTAGGAAATATTAGACTCTATCACTCTAAAATAATGTAGAACATTAGAAAGTAGCATGTCATTTCGCATTTGAAGCTGTTATTTCATCAAATAATATTAAATAGGCGAACCTTACTGAACATCGCTCGGGCTTAGGCTAACCATTTTGAAATCTCCCAATTTAATAAATACATATTTTATATAACACTAAATATTTTTTTATTTTTCCCCAAAAAATGACTAAAATCCAAAAAAATTACTCAAAAATCAAATTTGAATTTTCTTGACACTATATTTATTAAAAAATTAAATTAAAATTAATTAATTTTTTTGTTGGCAAGTTATTCCACTTTTAAGTGAACCATGCATTTTCGTCATTGTCATGAAAGATATTCATTCCGCACGAATTAACACCATTTTCAGTATAAAGTTAATTTCGAATTCATAGCATGCCTTTTTTGAATGATATTCAAAGTGCGCAAATCATTGATTTATTGGAAGAAGGATATATTCAATCTGATGTTGAAAGGAGGACGGGTATAGGGGTTTATCAGTCTATCTTATCTCGAGTTTATTAGTATTGGTATTGTCGTCAACAGATGGGGCCCCATTTTATGCTGATGCAAGACAACGCTTGACCACATCATACTGCCATGCTTATCCGTGACTTTCTTACAGAAAATGATATCGAAGTATTACCGCATTCACCACTTATTCCGGATTTAAATCCAATTGAACATATGTTATGAGTGACATCATCATCATCTCGCGAACTTGAGGCAGCGTTGAACCGAATATAAAATAAAATTCCCCAAGATGAAATTAGACCTTGTATAAATATATCTCAGCTTCTACGGGAGGTAAATATGGTTTGAGAATACACACTATTCAGTTTACCTGACACCACACACACGCTCACACATAGACACATACACACACACATCGCAAGGAGAGTTTCGAAATACTGTGGAGCTGACGAACCACGGGGTCCTTATCCTTGTAACACACGCGCACACACACACACATGGGATCAGCTTCCTGCCATTAATTTTGCAGCGTAGATTAGCAACGGAGTTTAATTGGCTTTTGAAAGAACTAGCGATCCTAGAATATTGTCCGAAATAAATGGACATGGAAAAGCTAGGAAGAGAGATAAGGTCCCTAGTTGATATGAATTAACCGATGAGGGATACTATCGAAAACATTACATTTTCTACACGGAGGTCGCAACTAAAATGTGTGACAAAAGAGCTCCAGAGGTGCTCAGAGAGAGTAGCACGCAAACGTCTCTGTGGTTGAAAAGCCTGATGGACAAAAAAAGGAAGATTTCAGGTGGCACAGAGACGCCAAAGAGGCCCAGGAGTAAACGAACACATAGGAAAGGCAACGAATGAGCCAGGAGGCTGTGTGGAAGATAGTCACCCGCAAGAAGACGTGGTAAAAATAGAAGCCTCCCAGGAAGCAACCCAGAAAACTACTAGGAAGCCTAGACTGGATGCCATTGTCATATTGGCGACATGAGTGTAGTGTAAAGGCTGACCCAAGTTTGGAAGAAGAACCCATAAAGAAGAACCCATAAAGGCGAACTTCTGCTTCAACTCAAGGGATCAGGAGAAAATACAGCCGTCTTCAAGGGCTCCATACGAGAGCAGCTCTGTGAAAAGGCAGAAGTGAGAACACTCACACAACGCACCATGGTGGAACTCAGGGACGTGGAAGAAATGACATCCAAGGAAGACGTAAGCGCGGCAATTAAAGCTCAACTAGAAATAGAAGAACTGCCAGACGAAGCAATACGACTAAGGAATGCGTACGACGGAACACAGATCGCAATCATAAATCTGTCCGGAGAAGCTAGCATTAGGAAAAATCAAAATTGATTGGACAGTGTGCCATATCCGGGAACGAACTCTACTCAAACAGTGTTTCACATGCATTGAGTTGGACATATTGCCACAAAATGTCGCAACCAGGATGATCGATCCAAACTCTGCAGAAGATGTGGTAAAACCAACAACAATGTTAAGGACTGCAAAGCAGATCCACTGTGCATGTGACGCAAATCACATAGCCGGTAGTAGCCGTTGCTCAGTGTTTCGAAGAGCATTAATAGACAGAGAATGAAGGTTATCCAGATAAACCTTAATCACTGTAAGGCAGCTTAGGACATCCTGACGAAAAAAAATATCGACGAGGGAGCTGATATTATCCTTATTATCAGTGAACCAAACAAGCAGCTACACAAACCAACCTGGGTTAGCGACAAGATGAACTCCGCATTAATCTGGACAGGGAAGCTCGGAAGTTTCAGAAAGTTGACGGACGATCGAGCGGATTTGGGATTTGTACGGGCTAAAGTAAATGTTATACTTTTTTACAGCTGTTACGCGAAGCCCAGTTGGACAAAAGAAGAATTTCAGGCGATGGCGGGAATGGCTCCTTAAATGGCGGCATTTTATAGAACTCTTATAATGGTTTTTGATATCGAATGGATATAATAAATTGAACGGTGTCAAATAGTGTAGCATCTCATATTTTACATTTAAAGGACATGTGACATAAAAAGTATTTATCAGTTTCGGGTAAATATTCTTACAACATTAAAAAAGTATTTATATATTATTTTAAAAAAAATATAAATAAAATTTGTTTACAGATCGAGAATTCTTCAACTGGAAACTAAAATCATTTAGAGCTAAGGCGTTAGCTTTGGTTGAATAACTTCACTTGGACTAAATTTAGTTGCAAACAATTATAACAACAAGGCCTGATTGCTAATACATACAAAATACAATAATGTATGTACAAATGTATATGTACTATCTAATATTAATAAGAAATAAGAGTTAATTTAAATAAAAACACATAAATTTAAAAAGAAGTCATCAATAATATAATAATTATAAAAAATATAAAGTATAATATTCACGTGTGTGCTCAGTATAAAAGCTAATATATACACTAATAATTAAATGTTTCCTAATTCTACAATAGTTGTGATTAATGAATCGAAATATATAATATATAATAAGTATAAATGTAGTATGTTTGTGTGTATGTGCATGTAAAAATGAAATGAGAGCTCCGCAAAGATGCAGCCAATATTGTAATAACATAATTTGTCATCTATAGTTTCTAGTCCACCAAAAAGTTTTCAGTGGGTACGTGCAAGAGCAGCTGGTTAGCGATACTGGCAAATTTGACGGCCAACTTTTTCTGTAATTGTGGCTGCATAGCCTTCAGCACTTCCAGACCATTCTCACGTAGGAACAAATTAGTTGCTTCGGCTGTTTTAAATGAAAAAAATGTACATATAAATATATATTTATATATAAATATGTATAAATATCTTACTCAGAATGCGGTTGTTCTTGAAGACTTTGGCAATGTGCATACGAACTTTCTTGACGTCCAGATTCAGTATGAGCGTGTCAACGTGCATATGAGTACCATCTGGTTTGACCTCATTCGAAATCGTTCCTTTCAGCAAAACAGTAATTCCATCTACGAAAGTGACAGTCAGTATAGTTCATAAATTCATTCAATCCAGGGAATTTACCTAAATTAGCATCGAAATCACCGGATCCACTGGCTGGTATAATAATTAGCACACCAGAACTCGAGTACTTGGCACGGATCAGAAGTTTTGGCAGTGTCAAACGAGCTTCAAATGGTTTTCCATTTTCGCTCAATCTAAAAATAAAAACCATTTAGAATTTAAATTAAATATTGCGACATTGAAAATAATATCTCACTTAATATCTTCAACGGTATAGTTGCTGGCACCGAAAATTTCCATGTTCTTCAGATTTACACGATAGCCTTGTGGCCCTCCGGTAAGCTGCAGCGACAGAGAGTCCATGACGAAAGGCTCCACGGTTGGCATCTATATATAATAAAAATAATGTAATTAAACTGTGTGACGACCTTGTCGCTTGAAACTATAAATAACGTTAAACACATGCGCGCGGACGTACTTAAGAAAGGTGACAATAGTGTGTTTGCTCTTCATATATAGTATATGCTAATCGTTGTCTCTATACACAAACCTTATATGCTGTATGAATACGGTTTTGCAAGAGTCAGCGTACTCTGACCCAATTGCTCAGGGCAACCGAACTGAATTGTTGACATTGAAATGCATCTTAAAGAACAGCAAACTGCCATTAAAAGTCTTTTTCGTTTTGTTAAGTAAATCAAAATTATTTATTAAACAATGTCTTTTGTATGTCATACGCAATCTTGAAAAGAAAAGGCAGACTATTCAAAAAGGTTTTTTTCATTGTTGTGTGGTTTTTGTTTGTATATGCGTATAGTAATTCAATAAACATTTTATGGATCTTTATAATAAGACATTATTATTCAAAGACGTGCGCTATCTATGAATAATAATGAATTACGGTGTATGTGACAATGTATAATTGCTTTTCGACGGGAAGCGCGTGCTTTTGAATAATGAGGCAATTTAATATTTTCGGGTATTTAATTATAATTTTATTACTAATATTACCTCGATTTCTGGTATTCCATTGGCCAAATAAGGTCTTAGATGATGTAGGGACTCCTTAAGACAGTCAAGAAGCTGCGGATTGCTGCTGCGACATTGATGGATGTAGTCGGCTGTAAAAAAATAAGATAAAATTAAAATTAAAAAAATATTTTTATTAAAGTTCTAAGAATAGAGATTTTTTGGTCTTTCTAACCAAAATCAGATAACATTTATACCAAATTCAGAAATTACTTTTTTAAAAAGATTCAGTTTTTTATTTTGCCGTAGCGCCTCGTGATGCCCGCTAATCTCTATGAATCACTCACGTAGCGCTCTCTGATTCATCGCATTTGTACCGTTTTACTTACTCTTTTTTTTAATTTACTGCGTTTATTAAAAAAATATATATTTATTTCTTCACAATTGTACCATTTCTACAATATTTTATTTTAAAAGTATCTACGCAAATAAAAAATAAACAGAATTTTTTTCTAGGTGAAAATCCATATGTAACTTTAACGAAGAATACACATATAATTACGTTTGGGTGCAGCAATTCAGGATGAAAGGTAGTTGTCCCATCGGCAACACAGTTTCTATGTCTGGTGGGCACTACAAAACCATGATTAACTCAAATACAGCATAAGCGACAATAGACATTCTGAAGCAAGCGATACCCGGCCGATTGTAACCTCTTATTTAGAAACAACGGTTCTTCAGACGTAGGCCGTGCATAATATGAATTAGGAAGTTTTAAATTTTCAAATATGTATTGTCTTGAATACATTAAAAGGTCAAAAATTATATAATACAAATATTTAACATTGGGTAAAACTTTAATGCTCACCAAAAAAAAATGCACACCAAAAATAAAATTAAATCTCATCGAAAAAAAAAATATGTGTTGATATCAAATATATGTACACAAAAAATCATTTTTGTGCAACAAAATAATAATGTAGATTAATATCAGCCATTCCTCAAAATAAAACGCAATTATCACCAATTCGTCGCGTTTGGGATTGGCAATGTATTTTCAAACATGGCTGATGATGCAACAAAAAGCTGTAGCTGACCAATGAAGCTTTAAGAACCGTCGAATGCGAGACTGCTGAATGTTAATTGTACCGCCAAGCACAAAGCGAAGGTTATCAAGAGAAGGTGAAGAACGGAGCATCGGAATATGTTTATAAAAGCAGCCATATTCTAGGTTACTCCCCATACTTGCACTCTAAAGGTATCCTTCATGTACGCGGCACATTAAACTCGTAGCAGCGACTTTTAAAAATGGCCCATTATACTTCCAAAAGGCCATGCAATCGGCTAATTATTTAACAGTATCACAGAAAATACCATCACTGCCACCACGAATTTACTTCGTTAAAATATCGCTATACCTGGAATAAGATTCGCTGTAAACATGGTTCGCTCATCATATCAACTCAGCAAGAGTCAAAACTGACCGAATTACTCATAGGCGAACTTGCATGCTTTCAGAGACCTTTTGATCATGTAGGCGTGGACTTCTTTGGCCATACGATGGTTACAGTCGGAAGACTGTCTTCCGTCTTCCGCATATGAATGAAATCTGAATAAAAAATCTTACGACTCTGCTTTAGATAGAGAATATAGTGAATTCGAGATATCTGACATATGTTCCGATTGGGCTAGTAGAAGATGAAGGTCTGACTCTAAAGCACTTTATCCTATGAAGTTCAAATGGTATATGGTAAGCTAAAACGAAATTGACGAACGTCACAGCAATTACAAAAATATATATTGCCATAAAATATTGCAAGTTCGAATATAGTATCAGTTCGTCTGTTAACGAAGACAATGTTTTATATTTATTACCCTGTGGTGAGACGTATTAGAAACCACTTTGTGATGGCTTTACTACCAAAAACCAATTACTCGCATCATTGAGCATCTTCAAATTCATATGTGTTTGACAATAAAATATCTTGTCATTGAGAAAACCGAACCAGACGAGACACATTAACCTCCACAAGCACACAAAACATCTTCATAAATAATTTAAATACCGCGAAATCCATCATCAAACGAAGGAGACTCATCTTTGTAATTTAAATTAAACGATCGAGTGCATATTTGTATATTCATTCAGAAAATACTTCATGATTAATTTTTTTTTAAATAAAATTAGGTTAATGATTTGTGTGTTTTTTTTTATAAATATAGTTATTTAAATTAATTCAAAACGGAATGATGAAAAAATATTACAAGCTCTATAACTAAAACGCGAAAATTACGAAATTTTCTGACCGCTAAACTATTGCATAAACGCTGAAGTCCGGTCATCGAACTACCATTTATATGCAGGTAAAACACACACACACAAATCTGTTTAAAATCGTATATAATGTTTCCATGTACGTCTTTGCTTAGGCTCTAGAGTTTAGATTTTAGATTGTCGCATAGGTACAAACAGTTAATGTACGTTTGAATTGCAACATTTGTGCTTGCACTTTCTTTTAGCACAGCCTATACAGGTATGTTAATATTTATACATATATGTATATTTAAAATTATTATTTAACTAGAACGAACATGTATTTTTGAAATGCACATTTATGCAATTCTCAATGATAATAAAAATGTTGCATCGCAAAATATTGGCATCTCACTTAACTCCACAATCCAGTAAAAAGGTATAAATAATAAAAAATGTTAATATCTCTTTTTTATTTATTATTTGTAATATTATATTATAAATAAACTTTTAATTAAAAATAAAAAAACTTTTGTTGTTTAGTTATAATATGGTAATATTCATATCCACAATGTGAGCAAGCAAATAGTTGTGCATTGCAGTTATCTAATAATTATATACAATCAACAAACGTAATCTTGCTAACTGCAACACATCAACATACTCGTAAATAACAATTTTCTAAAGCTTTTTTAAAATCATTTAAATTGTAATTATCTCATTTACATCTAAGAAAACACTAAAATAATAATAATAATTTGTAAAATCCAATATTGCAAGCAATCTAGAATGACAATGACACAGTACAATATACAACGTATGCGGTGATGCTCAATAACAACCGTTCGGCACGCTTACAATTACCAATTTTCAAGGTGTTTTTGTTTTTTTTTTTGCTGTTGTTTTATTTAAAATCTTAATTAGTTAAATTATCTATAATGTACATTATTTGTAAAGTCGTAAGCTCGTATAATTAGTATCGGGCGTACACGTGTATGTCACACCCGGTTCCCTTGACTTGCAGCCGAGTGAGCAAATTGCAAGTTTACAAAATACGTGCGTCTATACGATTCAATTGCACCCGATAATTAAATGTGCATAAATGCATAGTGTGTGGTCAGTGCACTGGCTACAGTACGAATTACAAAATCGTGACCTAGAATCTAATGCAATGTACAGACACTCAGTATTGCGCACACCTGTATCAATGTAACTAGTTTTTGAGATTGAGTAAATAATAAATATAGTGAATGCCTAAATGCATGACAGTGCAACTATTTCAAGTCTCGTCTAGCTATAAATGCATGGTGTGTAATAAATGTTTGAGTCCATTAAACTTTAGCTCATTTATATAGAATATTAAAACACATACATAGACGCACGGATATATTTCCTATGTTTATTCAGTAGTTGCGCTGTTACTCACATATATTTATAGAAAGTGAGTTTCCCGGTGCACTTGGTGAACCATGATTCTTAATATACGCATATTACTTTAGATAATATCAATATAATATTGTGTACGATCGAAACGAGTACATTAAGAAAATCCACAATTTGCACAAAGATTGCGCAGTATTATACGTAGGCCTATGTGTGACATATCTCGTGAGGAAATTGCGAGCTCTCTGACAATGAGTACATGTTGAGTTCTTCAGTTTTATTATGACATTTCCGGGATATCAGTGTTGGGATACGTTAATTGGCCAATTGTGGCCTCTGTGTGCTAGGGCATTGTATTGAAATTATCTCTAGAGATGATTTGTTAATATTTTGACGTTATTGTAAAATATTAATTATATGTAATTAACTTGAAGGTTTTAAGACAATTTAAAAAAAAATACAGATAATGTGATAATGTGTGTGTTATTATAACTATAATATTTAAAATAATTAAACATTTAAGTTATGCTAAACAAAATACAAAAAACTCTTAGCTAAAAATATGGTATACATCTAAAAATAAATATTTTTTTACAAAAACATTTTGTGATGTATTTGGATTTGAAATCACGGCCGCTGGGTTTAGAGTCAGTAACCTAGACGACAGCTCCATTTTTAGGAAGTTCTAACCTTCGATCGATACCTAACAATTTCGTGACAATTCATAGAAATTTCATGTGTTGATTTAGCATTTAGCTTTTTTGATAGGAAAAGCGCCGTTGAAGCCAAAACACTTGAAAAGCTTCGGACTCTGCATTATCGAGACAAATGGTGGAGAACTTGTTTGATGACTTTAAACACGGCTGTACAAACGCCGATTAGATGTGGTGACACAGGAAAACATAAAAAACCGTAAAGTGATATTGCAGGAGATAGCTGACAACTTAATGATATGAAAGGAACGTGTCGGCTTCATTTAACATGAACATTTGTGAGATAGCTGTTTTCGAAATGAAATGAAACAAAAACGTGACGATGATTCTGAGAGCTGTTTGGAACTGTTTCGGCGAGATGGAAAAGACTCGCTTTGCATCGGTATGGAACAATTGATCCATCACTAGACTCCAGTCTCAAATCTGCAAAAAAAACGCAACAGATAACTGGCAAGGTTAAGGCGTCCGTATTTTGGAATACACGTGGAATTTTGTTTATCGACTACCTTGAAAAAGGCCAGATCTTCAATAGCGATCGTTATATAGCGAGTAAATTGCGAAAAAAGTAGACTTTCACAAAGACAATGCGCCGTGCACAAGTCGTTGGCTACCATAGTCAAATTGCACGAATTACACTTCCAATTGCTTTTGCACCCAACGTATTCGCCATATTTGGCTCCCAGCGACTTTTACCTCATATGCTCGCCGGAAAGAGATTTGGCTCGAATGAATAGATGATCGCCAAAACAGAGGCCTATTTTTAGGCCATAGATGAATAGTTCTACAATGGAACGAGTTTATATTAATGTATGTCGTCGAATTTTGTGAAAAAGTTGTTGTTTTATTATTATGTTTGTCATATGGACTTTTCAGTCTATGCGTTATATTGATTTTATGACGTAGATTGTTGCCATGCTTGTGTTAAAAAATAGGTGAACATGTTATAATTTATTGGTAATTTTATAATCAAATGTCAATAATTTTCAGTCTGATATTTTTGCCCAAATTTATATAATCATCATAAAATTTTCTATTTATATTAATTAAACCCATCATCAAATCGAGATAAAACTTAAAACATATACTGGTTTCAATACATACAAATATTTTAAAGAAAATAAAAAAAATATGAAAGATACTAAAAAACATAAACAAAAATAGAAAATAAAATAATACAAATTTGAATATAAAAATATTTGTTGATGGTTAGTATGGTTACTAGGGCAACAAAAAAGAAACATAAGCTTTTGATGTTTAGGCAACAAATGATTGATTCAGAAATATGATTAATGAAACAAATTAATGAATATAAGCGTTAGGGTTATATTTTCTTATTGTGTATTTTTCAGCTTATTTTAAAATAATAATAACACTCTTATTTAGTGAATGTTCTCAGTCGTAAATATTACATTTATTTCAATTTGTTCAAATATTGAACAGGTTTCAAATAAATGAAAGCAATATGTACAAGAATTGTCAGTTTGGATGGATGGATGTGATCTTTATTGCAATGAGCAAGTTTCTGCTGATAAAAGTCAAATGGTTAAGCAGCATATATTAGGTGCAAAACACACTGAAATTATAAAGAGATTCCCAATTGCAGTTTAATTGTGTAATATAATTTTTTCCGCGGATAAATCATTGTATAAAATACGCATTAACAATATTCGGTCATTTTTGGAGAAATACACGGAACACAAAGGTCCATCGGAAACATCACTTAATCTGTACAAATAGTTTTTTGTGGTTGGCAATTAACGAAACTGTTAACAGATATGTAGCTAATGTTATAATTGGCTTTTTGGCACCATTTGCCGTCTTTTCGATGACTCCATAAGGCTTTTGGGTGAAGAGAAAAATATTTTTTATCGGATGCAGCATAATGTATATGGTCAAAGCATATATGTTGCTGTTATATTAATAATAATTAAAAAAAATTATATATATTATATTTATTTTTAATTATATATACTCAAACAAGTATGTGAAAAAAATCATTGTTATCATGTTATTTTTATTCAAAATCTGTTGTAATATTTTTTTTTAATATTTACAAAAAAAAATAATAAAAGATCCAGCGCATTAACTCTATAAAAAAAATATTTCTGAACTTACGTATATCTCCGGCTTCGGCAACCAACACCACACTGCACACAAACACAACAAAGAATTGCAACATATTCACTAGCTTCCAAAAAAAAAATTCGTTTAAAATTTTCCTTTCCAAAAACCGTGAAAAGCACACACACAAAATTTATTTATGCGTATTCTATATAAAATAAACCGCTTGCTCGTTTGTTTGATTTTCCGTATGTGTGCAACTGCACAGCTCGGAAATAAAATCAATAAAATTCAAAAGTTTATTGCACTTGCTAAAATTTCACTCTCAATATCTAGCACATAAAGACTTAAACAACAAACTCAGCACCGTAGATTGTATAAACGTATATATGAAGACAAGATATCTAGTTTCGTTGCTGCTGCTGTGCGCACAAATAAGAAAACACTCTCGCTTTTGCTGATGGTCAACGTCAGACTGAACGACTGAACGGCGAAGCTTCGTCGAGATGAGAACTGTCTCTGCTGGAAAAACATGAGTGTGTCTCACTATAAAAACACAAGAAACCGGCAGCCAGTCGACGCTCGTCGTACGGATATGTGGAAAAGTGTCCGTTTGCCGGCCGCAGACAACTTCCCCATCCATCTCCCCACACCACCCATTTTTGCACAATAATAATTAATTTTAATTCTATACGGCGCGATGTACTTATGCTTATATGCTGACGTATATAGTTATATTCAGACAGAAATGTTCTCTTGAATTTTGAGTGTTTTGTGTACCTTTTGTACGAATACCTGGTGAGCACGTATATACTCTTTGACAAAACGTGATATATACATATATAATTTATATTTGTATGTAGTAGATTGTGTATAGACAATAGATTGTATTTTAGACGATTTGTTTGCACTTTGGTACAGCGAAATAATTTATTTACATAAATATGCATATGTACATACACAACAAAATGGCCACACTTGACCGTGAATTATTTTTCGGCGCATTTTGGGGAACATTCAAAAGTCATTAATTTCGATTTGTATATTTGTAGATTTAAATGATTTCTTTTAAATATTCGCAGATCACTTGCTTTTTTTCTAATTGTATGTAATCAATACTACTTGTTTGTTGTTTATTTACTTATAATATTACATACCGAAACGTATTTTTAAAATTACTCAGAATAACTCACATTTATCTTAATGTAATTACTATGGGTTTTAGACTGTGGTTTGAGTTTTCTGTCAATATTGCGAAACAGCTTATAAGAATTATTGGAAATATATTTTCAATGAATTCTATTAAAAAGGGGATTTGTTGTTTGTATTTTAATTACAAATTTGCATAAAATGTATAAACATTATACAACCACAGAGAGAGTGATTTTTATTTTATAAATAGAAAATATTTTAAATTTTACACGGTTGTACAAATATGTACGTTGAAAGTCAGTCGAAAGAAAACCTCCGTAAGACCGAGTTTTCTAGATTAAAAAATCACCACATATAATATCCCGCACATACTTATAGCGACTGCTAACGTGCGAGATTTGTTTTGTTCCTTTAGAAAAAACTAGTTAATAGCTTATTGAAAATTTCCATTGAAAAGTAATTTTTGAGAATGACGTTTGGCCGAATTTATCAAAAATTCCATTTTGCCGAATTACCCTTACTTCAAAAAAGAATCCTAATGGATGGTAGGGCGATATTTTTTGTAAGTGACTTAAAGAAAACAACAATGTGACATACACCTTTTTGAATATATTTTTAGAAAAATAACAATAATCAGTAAAAGGCACCTTCATGAATATAGCTTTCAAGTTAGTATAAAACAAGTTTTTTTCAGTGATAAAAAAATATTCAAAATAATATTATCGGTATAAACTCTACTGACAATTATCTTCCTCTTTTTTTAGATTCAATTCTATATTTTCGCGCATACTTGAGCATTTTAAGTATACAGGTAAGTAACAGTCCAACTGATCTATTCTCTTTTCAAGCTATCGATAAACTTCCTCAGATATTCCATGCTTTATCCAGTGATTGCTCATTTTATCATTTTGATATATTCAATGTTTCTCTCCTCCTACTCAACATTTCCTAAATCTTAAAAATAGGCCAGCTATAGATATACACAAGAATACAAAAAAGGGTTCTTTTAAATTTAAAGACTTTATTTTTCCAGCACTATCAAATGACAATTAGATTATCATGAAAAACCAAATAAATAGTTACTCTTTTGAATGATAGCCATTACGCTTCGAACAAAAAAAAATTCGCGGTGAACACCTTAGTTTGAAAGCAACATGATCGCACCGAAAAGTAAATGACTGGGCGAAAAACACATCTGAGGTCATTAACCTGTATTGAACATAATGAGAGCTTCCCAAGACAACCTTATACTATACATAATGATCGGACGTGATATGGCAGCGTTAAGTGACGAAAATTATTTGGAGAGGGAAAACAAATGAAAAACGAAAAAAGGGCATTCTAAAAAATGCATGATACGGTCTGTCTAGAAGCCAAAGTATTTCAACATCACTCATCAAAGATAACATAATTGATGATATTTTTCAAATCATTGTAATTATAGTCTGGCTTGACTATTGATATGGTTTCACATGTTAGTTTTCAAAAAAAATCCTCTCTTTTTGGTTGTTTAGTCAGAGATCATAGTATGTCGATATAGACGGATGTGCATCAAGGCTCGGTTCTAGTCCCACATCTCTTTTCTCTGTTTATTAAAGACCGCTGCCATCAGTCCTAAAGCTAAATCACTAAGTGATCAACCTCTCAAATAGTGACTACATACATCTTCAACATGTTTACAATATAATAGTTTCCAAAATACATATAGTTATTTAAATAAATAAACAAAATGGGTTAACAAAGACAAGAATATAAAACAAGAAGGCTTTATAAAGAGTCCAACCTCAGAAAACTATAGAAACATCCAATTATGAGTCATTACACTTCGGTGCACATGCGTCTTCAATTTGCGTTTACACAGGACTATTGGTAGGACATTAACAATAAAAAAAAAAAACTAAAAAAAGCGTTTAAAAGATTCAGCCATGTTATTCATTGGCTCTGTCTGTTCGTAGTTCTATGCCTTTTAACTCTAAGAAAGTCATGCTCACGCAAAACTCGACAAGTGACAACAAATTTAGCAAGTCAAAAATGAATAACACTCCGTGATCTTACATGAGCACAATGCACGCTTTTTAATGCTTCGGTACGAAATAAGCGCAGATTCTCTTCATAAAACCAAGCATGGAATATGCTTTTGCAATCGTTACGTTAATATGTTTACTGAACTGCAACTTCTCATCAACGCATTTCAGACACTCTTGTTAAGGAGATGTCATTCACTGGGTAATCAAATTTAATAAGCATTATCTTACGATAAAAAGTCATCGTTTTACATTATTACATTACATTATTATTAAAAAAAGGACAATTCCGCTCGCACCATTATCATAACAAATCCAAGTCTTTTCGTAGGTCTTCACAATGAGATACCGTTCCGACTATTGCCCTTAAATAGTCAACAAACACCTCGACAAACACCTCTTTTAATATTTCCTTCGAAAAATAGCTTCGATAATAAGACTTTAACTCACAAACAAACTGAACCGAGAAGTTTTGGCCAAATAGTCATTTTTTTATATAGTTTTCAATAATAAATTAGAAAATGTAATTAGGGTGAAGTGTATCACGTATCACATATAACACGCCTTTTCAAACACAAACAAACTCACAAACATATTATACTCAAATACACACACATATAGATGTATAAAATATAATTAAATGCGAGAGCACATACTGACCTAACTCAATATGCAATAAAGTCATCGACATTGAACACATTGTACAAACTAATTATTTCGAAATGGAAACATAATATTCAAACATTATAGTGAAGTTCAATAAAATATAATTTATAAAAAAACATGCATGCATTAAATTAATGTTGTCAAATAACATCTGATTTAAAACTACTTTTGCATCAGAGTTTATCGGATTCCTCAACAGGTCAGAGATCTTACCATGTCTGATCTGTTGAGGAACCCTTATCCTCCAATCTAGACAAAATATAATTTAGCATAAAGTTGATTTTTTCTGAAATGGGCCAAAATCTTTAACTTACTATAAGATATGTGTTATCTCTCATACAGCAGATAACTGCTTGAAATAGTACCTCAATGATTTGATTGAACCTATCAAAAATCAAGAGATTACTGCAATAATAAAACGATTGTAACCATCTTCTAAACCAACCAAGATCAAAACTAACTACCTTGAAAGTTATTAGGATAAAAAATATTTTAATTTGTTTATTATTTAAAATGCAGATATCCCTAGAAGCTCATATCTCTCAATTGAAAAAAATAATTTACTTTTCGAACTATGCGAAACCTATCGATAATTGTAAAGCAACAATAAAACTGGTATATAAAATGGGTCAAATCAGTTGTTTACCCAACTCTATAATTAAATTTAGATAGTAGTATATAGTAGCTATATCACATAAGACTCATCTTTGGTACTATAAATTTAGTTAAAAATCAAAAGTAAATATAATTATTTCACACCTCTCTTAATACACATAGTCTATTTAACACATCAAATGTGTCCATTGAACAAAGATCTCACCTTGGCAAAACGCAAGCACAAACATACAACCAAAACAGGGCCAGTCTGCTATACTTGCATATTATTCGGAAGCTGTGCGGAGATTGAACTTAGCATTTCGTACATATCTGTTTACACAACTCATTTGATTTATTTCGTCCATGAATGTTAGATAAATATAACTAGTGATGCAGTGTGCTGCCAATGTTACTTGGTACCAATAAATACGTGGGAAATAATGTAAGATACTATATTCAATGAATTACTGACTGCATAAATGTTGTGTAGAATCGCCTATACGTAAAGATTTCCGATGACTAGAGCAAATAGGTGGTTTCGAAAGATGTACTGAATGAAAAATGTACAGATTTTTGAAATTAAAATATTTATGTAGATTATTTATTGATGAATATCGGTAGATGTATTATACATCAACTAAATTATAATATATTATTATAGAAATTTAATAACAAGTTGATACATTTCAAATAAACAACAAAAAATAAAGAACAGAATCTTTATTAATCTTTTTATATTTTTTAAAAGAAATGAACATAAAGAATCCAAAACAGACGTAGAACTAACAGCATGATCAGTGTCACGTAGTCATGATCATTTACACATTCACATATATAATAATGCGAAAAAAATGCAAAAATAAATTCTTTTAAAAGATCAATTATTTTATATAAAGATTATACATTTTATAAAGTACTATTATTACAAGCACGTGGTAGTGAACTTTATTCCTGGAACGTGTTCTATATAGAGAGCCAACGTGATTACCTGCACGTAGAGAAGAATATTTTTTTTTTAATTTTACTTAAGTAATTATGTATTGCACTTTAAACAGGTTTTCGAAGTCTTATATAAAAATATAACAATCAAACAAAATGTCTATTATTTGCATATATATTATGGATTATAGAAGTTGACCTTGATATCTCAACTATAACGTAGTAAAGATTAGATAAACGACGACATTTTTAGCAAAAAGATTGGTTTATTGTATTTCGGTATTCGGCTATTATTTGTATATAGTTCTTTTAATGCATTGAAAGAATGTTAAATCCACTACTATAGCGAATAAAATTATACACACTCACATATTTAATTTTATTCTAAGCAAGAATATGCATGATACGCATATTCTTGATCTTATCGTATTAATTTTTATTCGAAAAGCGTGTTTTGATTAGCATAAAAGTCAAATACTGTTCAGTGATTTGCACGGAAGCTGTGTAGAGAATATAGACTGTGTCGTAATATTATGTATTGACGTGGCTTTCATCTGTTTGAAAAATCTTAAATCTCTCTGTTTTACCTGGTCTCTATGTCAATTACTCTCTGTCTTTAAATAAATTATTTAAATCCGATATCTCTTTAGATCTTATAAGGCGTCTTATATCACAAGCATTTATTAAAGAATCCAGTAATTTATTATATAATATTCATCAATTATATTTTAATTTTTATTGTGAAATTTTCCAAGCTAATCATTGCCCCCATAAACATTGAATATTTATCAACTTGATACTATAATTAAACAAATTCACGATCAATATCTCAAAGTATCAGAAATCAATTACATTGTATTAGTTGAGACTAGGGACTTGTTGTCAGAAAATATTATTCAGAAAATTTTCTAATATGGAAGAGTTCATACATTAGGAATTAATATTGATAAATTAATTAATATGTATTTATAAAAAAGCGTATAGTATTTTAGAAATACATATTTCATTTGTATTGCATTTACTAATAATAATTACTATTGAAAATGCAGTTGGTCTTATATAACAAACGGCTTTGTATAAACATGTATACTTTTTTGGTGACGAAAATTCATATTTTTGACCTTGACATATTTTCCATAAAAATCGGTGGTGACAAAAATTCACTCCTCTACTTGACAAACAAACACCGGAAAAGCAAAATTAAGATACAAATATAACATAAACTAATTATTTAAACATAATAATAACAATAAAAATTATAATTAGCTGTTACATTCTTAAAATGGCTGTATTCTGACGTAATATCCTACATTGAATAATGGCCAACTAGAAAATAAAATATACTAAACACGAGTGACTTTTCTTTCTGTGGCAATTCATTCCAGATTTTTAGACCTTGTTTAAGACTGAAGTTTATAACTCAAATGAAAAGGTATTAATGGTTTTGACTAGTTTCACAAATAAAAAAAATTAACTACGATCATTAATAAGTTTGATCTATCCAAGTAAAGCTATTGTTCATCGTTAGTCCCAATTTTTTCACTATACATGTGAGAAAAAGAAAGATTTTCGTTGTCCAGGTACAGTGTAAATTGATAGGAATTGCTGCTCGAGAGTTGGTAAAAAGATTATCAGATTCTGCAGGCACTAATCGGACATGCAATTGCAGGATTTGTTGAGAAAAGGTAACAATATCACAGACAAGTTATAAATAATTTGCAAAAAAATTGACAGACAAATAGATATACAGAAGGCAAGTAACATTATAATGAGGAAAAGACACAAATTGGGTACATGCTTTATGTATTTCTTCCAAAATCCGATTAGAAGAACAGTTAAAATCAGTGGAATCAATAAACAGCGAACCAGCATGAACCGAGTTCCAGAGGAAATTAATGAACTGTGCCTCCACAAGCTCCAAAGACTAGCAAAAATTTTGGAAGATACATATAAAAAGCATGATCGGACCAGGATAGTTTACTTTCTATGATCCTGTATTCCCTTTTGGGACATAGGGCAGATGACGCAAACCGTATTCATTGATCATTGCGGGTTCACACGACTGGTCAGATCATGCTAATGTGCTGTTTGTGCTGTGCTACTCTTATTGGAGCTGCTAACACTAACAATACATCCAAGATGGTTAAGAGTCTTAATTTGCCCAGACGCGACTCTAACAACTTTGCAGGTCAAATGCGCATATTTTTGAGATATCTCTATGCACCGAGATCTATCTTGTTATTTTATGTTCGGAATCGTGAATCATTAACGCCATCATACACTTCTTGTTCTTATAGGGTGCGAGTGTATATGTTAATTGATGGCATTAATGATTCGTTATTCCAAATCAATAACCTTTTTCAGAAATAGGCTATTAACAGCAAGAGTAACCTACTAATTTAAAATGCTACATTTGAAAAACACTTCTGCCGGTCTGGATCGAACCGGCGACCTCCCATAAGCCAGCCAACGCGTTAACCCACTCGGCTATGGCTATGGGAAATTATTACGTTTGAAGTTTTTTTTCTCAAATGATGTTTTTCCAGCAATAATATTGTTATAAATTGCATAACTCGTTTGAACAAACAATTATATTATGTTGACAAAAAGTTAAAAACAAAAATGCCTTGAGAAGTAGGTATATAAAATATGAGCCTTTTTATTGTGTTTTTAATCAACTTGGTAAACAACGGCAATCTGACTCCAAACCCTCATTATTATTAGTTTTAACTATTTATTTTTGTTAAATTATGAAGTAATTCCAACGAAAAATAAAACTCGGATTTCGGCAAGCCTTTATTATTTCATTCTGATTCATTCAGACTTCGCAACCAACATTTAACTTTTAAAATTAGCTTTACTTCGGTTTTAATGTACAATATATAGCTAATTAACAAAAAAATTGTGAAACTATTTTGCAATATTTCAGCTTTAATAACCAAATTAAAACCGAATTAAAGACGATTTTTTACGCATTTTAATTAATGCAAATTAGCGAGAATTAAAGCTAGTTATATTAACTTTATAGAATTCTTAATTTCGAATCTAACATTGTATTCATTTCATTAAAATTCAATTTTATATTCTTTTATCAAAAATGTTTTGTGCCGTGAGTAGGATCCGAACCCGTGCCACTAAAATCCATGCTAATTCCAGTGTGTAGATATATGCGCGCGTTAACCAAATGAACTATGAGATTTATATATCGTATATTACGAAATATATTTTGGTTGACTTCAATTAAGATTTGTATTAAACAACTCGGCTAAACAATGGACTGAGTCCAGATGAACTCCACGATAAACAGATAGGAGAAATGAAGTACTGCCAGTAATTAAATCCGTTGAAAATGGTAATTTAAGTAGTTACTTATAAAATTAGTAACGGAAGTAGTGAAGGAATAGTTGCGTCTTAATTTACTACAAAGAATGCACTGTTCTGTCAAGATGTCAACTAATGTCATCGGTTTCATTAAGTAGTAAAAGTCGAGGTACTGTGTCCAGCACGGAATCCATATTCATCAGTAAACAATGTGTGTTAAATTACTACTTACACTATAGGAACATGATAATAAATATTGATTAATAATACATGTGAATTTTGGTTAAGTGGGTGAAAACTGCAGCAAGATTACTTGTTTAATGTTTCGATTGTAGATTATATTTCCATTACGATGGATCGACAAAAAAAAGTGGATGACGTTATAGAAAAATGTACAATGTGTAAGATAAATGTGCAGTAACAGGAAGTAACATTTTTAGAAAAGAAATGGGAATATTGTCTGGAGCCATAGATGTCGACAATACTTTAAAAAAAGCAATGATTAAGTCGGTATGCGTTATGGAGGTAAATAAAAATAAAGATGAGTGTGGCGAGGGTAAGACTTTGCATGGAATGTATAAATAAATATTTAAGTTGGAAGAAATTGGGTATATAAGCTATCGAGGAAATTTCCGTTAATGTAACCTTTAAATGTAAAGTCATTCACTGTATACGAGTATGTGCAATAAAATTCACTTCATCAGTCGCTGTAGGCTTATAGATGATAATATAAAGGAAAGTTGTAGATACAAGAATTATTTCTAAAAAAAAGATTTTGTAGTTTGTCAATGTTGGGCAGTATTCTGCAGATGTTAAAATGGCAATTAGAGTTGTTTGACATAATGGATTTGAGTAACACGTTAGTAATACTATAGAAACGTTAAGTTAGTTAGAATTTTTTTATAATAATAATAATAACTATACAGAATTTCTTTTTGTTGACGGTATATTTCCTTCTACTTATATATTACTTGGTGTTTTTTACAGACCTCCAACAATTGCAAAATTATAATATAAAGAGGATGTTCTTACTAAATTAACGCGTCGATATAATCAGATAATTATTAGTGGCGACTTCAATCAAAATCTTCTGGTTTCAAATAAAAATAGTGGTGATCTCCGTCAATTATTTGAATCATTCAATCTTTAAGCCCTTAAGCCCTATTACCTCTTCTACTCTTCTTGATCTGTTCATAACTAATCGAGCCGACCTCGTAGCCGACTTAATTTTTCTTTCTTTGAATATCAACATTACTTCATTATCGGACAAAACTAATTCTAGACGTTTTTATTCATCGATTAATCCTGATCACTTGGTCAATGATTTATTGAGTCTTGATTTGGAGTCTTTCTATAATAATAATAATACCAACATAGGTTATATGACAAATTTCATATCTGATGCTTTACTTGGTTTACTTAATAAACACGCTCTATTAGTAACATAAGGAACTCGTAAAACTTAATCTGCTTGGTTTACACCTGCAGTTGTAAAATCTGATTTAAGTCTACTAACTTTTAATAGACAAATTATATAATACAAAAGTAGAAAAAGTACAAAAATCATTAAAATAAACATTCATATTCACTTTGCAGGCGAAGTTTTCGATGAATCAATTTGGCTGACTACAAGGAGTCAAGTTTGTTTGCGGCATTAAAGGAGATTGAGATATATGTTGAGGAGTTATAGTTATACTACCCAGGCGCACTTAATAACTAACGTTTTTGGGTTTTTTTTCTTAAAAATTAATCAATGTATCATCAATAAATTACAAGGCTTTATTATAAAGGTTTTAAACAAATATAGTTTTTTATACAAATTGGCATCTTGGCATATGTTTTTTCGAAAGGCGAATCTGCGTACATTAAAAGCTCTAGCGTGCGCTATACCCTTTTCGCAGTGCGCATACCAATGTGAAAAAAGCTC
>JANSTU010046598.1:0-10428 GCA_027564075.1 Bolitophila hybrida | reverse complement strand
CGGTCGATGATAACCAACTTCTTTTGGCCTGAAATCGAGAATATGAATCTGGACAACATGTGGTTTCAACAGGACGGTGCTACGTGCCACACAGCACACGCTACGATGGATGTAATAATTTATAATTTTTAAAATTTCAAAAAAATCCTTTTTTTAATTAAAATTAAATTAAATTTGCTTTTCAAAAAAATCCCATACACACCGTCGAACCACCCTAATGAAGGTGTTTTTATTGCCACATTTTCCATATGCAAGCGTTAAAACTCTCGTTATAGTTTTGCGTAGTTCGACCGGATCCGGATGCATCTTTCTAACAAATCATTATTGGGATAGAACCACATAAAATATACTAGAATGGCTTGTTTAGGCAATTCGTGAATGGCAGTTTTGTGGTGGGAATTGGTGAGTCGATAAGTAGTTTCTACTACGGATCGATTCGTCACTTGTACCAGCTGTTTTCTCAAGGCTGGTTACAAACAAAAACAAAATAAACAAACAAAAAAAAAAAAACAACTAGGCATCCCACGCCAATATCCAACATCCTGCGAGTCCACAAATACATGCACATTTGTATGATGAAATTTTTGTCATGTTTTTACCTGGATTCGAACTCACGGCTCCAGGTTTGAAAGACAACACCAATACAGTAACCTAGATCACCGCTCCCCCGCCTTTTGATAACAAGTCCATAATAAAAGATGAGATATATAATTAATTTGACGGATGCCATTCAGTTAAATAAGCTTATTTAATTCATTCCATATAAAAAATATTCACCCACGTTTTCTCAAGAACATAAAGATAAAAACTATGCAAACATACGGTAAGATTTTACGCACACCAAACAAAAAATTAAATGAAATCACTCCAAAACAAAAACACAAAATAGACAAAAAAAATAATGACTGAAAATGCAAACAATGCAGAATTCTTAAAAATATGAATTCAAAGTAAATGTTAAAAAAAAACAAACTCATAGACCCTTTTCTCTCCCAGAATAAAATAACTCAACCGTAATGGCTAAATTTTTAAAAACTTGACTTAAAAACCCGTACTAGCGTAAATTCAACTTTGATACCTATTCCTATTATGGACAAGCTAGTGTAACGCGCCAAAATACCCATTAGATTGTAAGTTGAATTTTGTTAGATTTTAAGTTAAATTTTGTTAGTTTTAAGTTGCGTTATTGGGAGAAAAATCGACGGGACAAAGACGGTATGAACACAAAATATATTACGCACTCTATCCAACACACACTCAAAAAAGAATACAACAAAAACGCACACACACCATCGAACGTACACCCACTCCATAGAGAGAGATTCTGTATAGAGGAGGGGGAAAGAGAGAGGATGGACTTAAAATGCCATCATGAGTCAAGAGGGGAGATACAAGAACCGTCAAAGGGAGCAGACCAGAAAAAAAGAGAGAACCAAGGGTCAAGGCAGACAGGGTGGACCAAGGATCGCGTGCTGAGAACCGGTGCCAAACAGGTTCGCCGAGAGGAATCGGGAGTTACGCGCGAGGAAAGATCCCCACGTGTGTACGAGCGCCACAGAAGACTGAAGGAGACCCATTGGATGAACTAGACAATCGTTCCAAAGGAGGAGTTCGTGGCTACCATCAGCGTTGGAAGCCGCTTCAACCCATCTGTGATAGTGTTGCGAAGACAGAACTGGCGTCTAATCAACGTCCAGTGTTTTGTGTTGGTGTGTCCCGTTAACTAGTTGGTCATTAGATGTAAGTATTTTTTTTTGTATTTAGATTAAAAAAAAAAAACGAAATATAAAGTGTTCCTTTGGGTAAATACGTGTCATATTTTTTGTGTTGCGGAAGAACAACACCCACGACCTCAGACGACCTTGCCGTCCGCTGAGTCGAAGCCAGGCAAACCGAGAATTGCTGGTAGGTGTTTCGTGAACGAAACTGGCGCAATAAACTTTATTAAATCTTCCCAGCTCCACTGTTTTGTAACGTAAACTCGATATTGAACATTTTTAACTCGGTTACAATTACTCTCGTACCCTCACATTACATGACAAGATTACATCCCGAACACTACAAAACCGACACACTATTTCAGAACAAAGTTCATGTAAAATAAAGACTTTTATGTGTGATTTTTGTTCATCTGCCATGCACTAAGTATAATTTCCGAAGACCCCATAATGGAACGGCTGTTTGCTCTAACTCTTCAGTTGATTCCCCAAAACCTAACCTAATTTTTGTTAACCGTAAAACCGGAAAATGTTGAAACATTTGCCTTTTCTTAGGAAATCATTATTCGAAAAACAAGCGTTTATAATATATTCATTATGTTACAATTATATTTATTTAACATATTGACCTATGAAATTACACTAAACTGGACTAAAATTCAAATGTTATTTGAAAAGCCAACTTTTAAAATAGTGTACCAATAACAAAATTAAATTCGACTTTTTTTAAGCCACCCTTTTTAAGAGGTGCATCGGGTAATAATCTGTAAAATATCTTTCAATTGGGATTGATATTAATAATGTTATGAAACCGCGACAACATGTAATGGGTTCAAAAGCATTGTTGGTCCATGTCAAATTTTCGAAAAAAAAAACGCTAAAACATCCCTAGATTCATAATCAATAACGATCTTGTATACAAACAACTAAAAAATATTTTTAAAATATGAAATATTGCATTATTCTCAGGAAAAAATCCTGAGATTATGTCACCGGCCGGCCTGTGTAATAATCTCAGGATCGTAAGATTATGTCTCTTCGTTTGCCCCTGCGCCCCGTGTATATTTACTTGAACAACGCAACCGTTACAGCCTGTCCCCATCATAAACTGCAACGATATTAGATACGAATTCTTGGCGGGAAAACGAATTAATTCGAGGATCCTGCACGCTGTCGTCGATCGCCAGCCTTATCGGTTCAACTATTCCAAGGAAGCGGCAGTAGAAGGTGTAATTTAGAAGGTGTTCCAGGCGCGATTACGCCTTCTAATAAGTTTGACGAAGGCACCATGACGCCGTGTGTGTATTCGTGCCCTTAGTTCAAATTGTAGTAATATCTAATAATTCAATAAATCAATATTTGTCATAATCTGTCACATTAGTCATACACTGATCCTTGATCCTCATAACACATATATACTGACGATAACTGCATTTTCAGATGATGAAGTCGCCTCCTTAAAATTAAAAACGTATTTTGCTAGTTTTTCTCTTTTTTATATATTTTGGAATAATTATAACTGATAGATTTTCTATAATATAGTTCGAGTTAGTTTTGGCTGATATGTTTAATTATTTTAGAACTTTAGAACTTGACAATAATTAAAAAATATAATAATTCTATTACAACTTTACTACTTGGATTTTCGATTTCTTTTTGAGCCTCTCTATCCAGCGGTTTTCGTATCTGATCCAGTTAAAAACTAGTTAAAATAGAGTGGGAAAATTCCCTACTATTTTAGAACTAGATTCTATTAGAATCCGAGAGCAATTGTCTTTAATACATCATTTGCACATTTTTAGTAAGTTAACAATTGTATATTCGATTTTTGAATTAAATAGTTACTTAGTTTTATTGTTTTAACCCCATGAAATGCAAATATTTAATTAAATAATTTATTATATTTTGTTTAGAAGAAAATCAAAAACTACTATTGTGCGGCCACCTATTGACTTCAATCCTAACAAACATTCAATGGATGTGCATTTTTTATGAAAGTAAAGAAAAATAAATTTATAATTGTAATTTATAAATATAATTTTCTTTACTGCATATTTTTGCCAATTAGTGTATTTTAATATATTTTATATTTAATTTTAAGAAAATGTTGATTACATTTATTAATTATAGATTTTGTACTAGGGCTTAGTCTAGAAAGAAAATAATAAAATCTTTGGTTTATTGTTGACAGAGTTAAATTTTGTGGCAAAACATATAATAAAAATATAATATATAAACCCCTAATAATAATACATTATAAATCCCAGAAATAGTCTCGCTTTTTGCATATTAATATCATAATTCATACAATAAACAAATTGGCACTAAATACTCGCTGGGGGCGCTCAGTTTTTCCCATATATTTTCATCGCAACCAAAACAAAAAAAAAATCGACGCTCGAGAAAGTGGTGACCCAGAACAGAATATATAATAAGTTGTTAATGTGGAGTAAACACGCAATGGCGGAGTCAAATCATAATTACAGGTGTACACGGTTCCTGAATGATTCGTCCAAATTGATGAGAAAGTATATAAATGTAATTTTAAAACAAAATCTTGTTCTTGTGCTACAAGAAATGAAAAAGAAAAGGAACTGGAACTAAAACCAGAATATTTTTAATGATATTTGCATTTGAAACGTGATGTTTAATATATGAATGAAGACGAGTTTCGATTTTATTGACAGGCTCACGTATACCTTAATATGCCTTATGTACTCAATCAAAGTCTTGTTCTATCATATCAGAAGATAATTTGCATAAATGCACATTTATTTCTTTGTGCACTTTTTTCTTCTATCGTATATATAGAAATATAAAACTAGGAGACGGTGCAAGCCGGTGCGGCGCAGTAAAGTGATTTCATTTTCAATTAAAATAAACGTCTGTGGTCTGTCCTAAGTCGTCCGTGTCGCGTCGTTGGTGCTATTTCCTGCGATTGCGATTGTGCTTAACAAAGACATACCTGAAAAATCTTAAGTGCTGTGTCTATGCACTTGCACATGACTCGGCACAGCGGCTCGGGCGGCGCATAGTTAGTACTATATAACAAAAATAATAATAAACCGCGTGTGCGCACGCGCATAGGTACACACTCATCGCACACCTTTATGCTTCCTATTGCCCGTAAGCAGAGATACATATCATATACGCATATCACTAGAATATATTATAAAATATAATATAGGCGTACATAAAGTAAGTAAGTAATTCTAATTTAATTTGTGCGACGGTGCACTGAACTGTTTGTTATTGTCATTTCTGGCTATCTCAAGGCCGTTGATGGTGCATTGCCATTGCCATCAGTGGCGTGCGCGTGCGTGCCACAGCGTTCGCGCACTTTGAGCGTGCGCACACCGCATTCGCGGCAAGGCATTTACAGCAGGGCTCGCGCACGTACATAATTACATGCAATGTTTTCATATGTAATGCGTGATATGTGTGTGTGTTGTCCGTGGTGTGTATAACTAAGGTTTATTTAAATTTAATTGCAGTGTTTTAGCGTTTTGTCATATAGAATATTATTATGAAGTTATGATATGAGTATTAGATTACACAAAGTACAATTATCATCGACGTAGGTATTCAGAAATAGATTCTATTTTTTTTAGTTCACTTTGTTTCTCATGGTATGACCATTATTGGAACAGGTATTTAGAAAGCGTGATTGTTATAATAATCCGGTGACACAAATTGGCTAGATGCGTTGCGCCTTGCGTGTTCTACTTATAAGCTGGCGATCTTCAATTCAGAACGCTATGCGGAATGCACAAAAAAAACTATAATCCGCAGTAAGAAAAAAAAGCTTGCGTGTTATGGTGTCTACATAATATACAAACAGATATATTTTGCATATTACGTATGTTTTGTAAAGGTATATATCGTGTCATAAACCCAACATGCAAACCGAATTGTAACGAGCTTGAGTCCGCGCACAGAACGTGCCCGGCATATGGGAGCATCTTAAGACGTTCGCCTCTTTGTACAGACAAAAAAAGAGCTCACGCGCCCGCACGTAGTAAATTCTTCTCCCGTAAGACCGTAATGCGCGAGTTTAAGACAAAATACAAAAAAAAATTGTTTACTTTTAGTGATGGTCCGCTAGTTTTATGCTAAATTAGCGAATGTTGATCGGGCGCATAATTGCCTTTCTCAACAACAACACCAAAAAAGGCACGATATGCGGTGATATAAATTTATATGTTAATTTCATGCTTATTTATCAGCAAACAGCTTGTAGAATTAATTGTTTTATCAGTTTAATTAGAGTTTTTTGTGTGGATATTTTAATTAGATATGTTTTCGGAAGCATATTTTAATAATAATATGTAGGTAAGATGTAAATCTATATCATTCTTTTAATGAGGCAACGCAACGTAAAAAATATACAGGAAACATTCAGAAAATAAAAGCACACATTTGTTTCAAAAATAAAGACATTGCGGAGTTGTGTTGGGGTCCGGCTCAGATGCTCGAAAATCAAAAATTGTAAAAAATCTACTAAATACAAACACTGAAAAAAGCAATTTCAAATCATAATAATTTTGAAAATATTGCAGATCGCATAAAAGGTATTCGTGGCTTTAAGTTTGTATGTAACATTTATATTGGAAGTAATTTTAGAAAAGCAAAATACAAAATCAAAAAAATTCATTTTTTTCAACATTTAAATACATTTTACCCCTATCTCCCCAAAAAGAAGTTTAAAAAATGGTCAAAAAGGGGGTGGTCAAAAAAGAAGGTACTTTTAAGAAAAATACAAAATGTTCAAATTTCCTCCCTGATCAATTTATAGTAGGACATTGTTGGGGCTAAAATCCCTAAAACCCTAAAATCATATATTCTATTTTATGTTCCATTTTTTAAAATAATTTTAAATAAAAAAGTTTCATACAAACTTTTAAGTCCCTTAAGGGGAGACAAGGGTAAAATGTGTAGTAAAATGATACACTTATTTAATATTACTTTTTATTTTTTTTATTAAGACTTTAATTAAAAAAGTTTCATACAAACTTAAAACCCCATTTAAAAGGCGTGGTGGCAGTTTAAACACAAACACCTTTTAAATCACGCTTAGGGAAAAACCCTTGTGAATGGCGCATAGAGGGCCGAGAAATAGTACCCTATGGCCAACACCTTTTTAATCACGCTAAGGAAAACAATCCCAAGAACGGCGGATAGAGGGCCAAGAAATAGTACCCCATGGCCAACACCTTCTTAATCACGCTAAGGAAATACAACCTTGAGAACAGAAAAAAAGGCCAAGAAATAGTACCGTCTCCCCTCTATCTTTGTACACATAACTCCGCCTAGAAACGTCCGATTTCCTTTTTCTTTTTTTTAACAAATAGGTATTTACAATACCTTTTTAATGCTAAACACCTTTAAACATTATTTTACCACCTAACTCCGGGGAGCTTTTAATAAAGGAATTGGTTTTTTTCATTAGTTTTTTTTGACTACCACGCCCAAATAAAGTAAAATAATACAGCTGCTGTGTGCCGAAACTCTTAATATTTAATAATTAACCCTTAGATTTTTTAAACCTCTAACCACTCCACTCTTTACACACAAATACAAAAATGACCTTTTCCCCTACCTCCCTTAAGGGTTATACGATTTTATTCATCTATTAAATACCTTTCAGATGATAAATAAAACTTTGATGCCCTCTCATCCCTAAGGGTTTCATTAGCGCCCTTTTGTATATCACCGTAAGTATGATCAGGAGGCGGGCCGAACAGTGACTGGAGAAGGATCATTGGGTAGGATGTATGCATGGCGGTGAACCTGTTGAGTGACGACGGATATCGTCAGATAAGTAAATAACAATAAGTAACTTATATTTTTTTATTGGCATAGGCGGGGAGGCAGGCCCGGAAACAGCAACAGGGATGCCAATATAGATGAGCCTACCTAAAGCTCAGAGGAGTGCGACCATCATAAGGCTGTCCAATGGAATATAAAAAAGGAATGGCAGCACATTTCGCCCAAGGTAAATTATTAATTAATTAACATATAATTCCTCTCCCTATGGCACTAGACAGGAAAGCGGTTTTACTCGATCCTGATGCTGGTTGTATGTTGGATTTCATGATGGATGTCCAAAGACCTTTTATACTGTGGACGCCGGCTTGTATGACAGAAACAGAACAGTATCTGCAATAATATGTAAAAATGCAATTAATCATTTCAATTGATTTGGAATAACGAGACATTAATGCCACCAATGAAAATATTCACACGCACCCTGTATAAAACAATAAGTATATGATATTGAAGATTTACGATTACGACTATAAATAACAAGATAGATCTCGGTGCAAAAATATAAAATAATAAACCACCAAAATGTGGAGATGCTGGCTGTATCAAATGCCATTGGGTTCTAAAGTTAGCAAATTTGTTGCTAGCGGAATTGTTGACTTGTTGAACACTGGTTTCGAAGATTTTTTTTAGTCATTTAAATTTTATATTGGCTATTATTGTTGTTGTTGTTTGATCTTCAACTGGCCATCCAGCCTTCTTCTCAATCATCATTTACGGCTAGTGTACTTCCCTTATAATTATGATTTTGTTTCAATTCGCCTAACATCTCGCTGTAGGCATGACGTGGAACAGATCAGATGCTCAAACATTTTTATAATGCCGTGGCGTAAAATATATGTGGTGAATGAATTTGTTTTTTACATATAATTTATTACGCCAGTAATAAACCGAATTCGCTACTCCCAACATCGCACATTTGCAAAATACATTGAATGTTTATTGAAAAAAAAATTGGGTGGCAAGTTACCATTGGGAAACATTAATTTTGTTAACTTGGCTCTGTGACTTGTTTTTGACTAATTTTTGGTCCCTGAATTCAAAAATATTAACAGTTCTCGTCAAGTTTTTAAGCTAACATAAGTACAAACCTCGAAAATCACACAAAGGCAAAAAAGGATATAACTGACTAAATATATTGGAATATTTTTTCATATAATCCTATTTGGGACATAGGGCATCATAAATCCATACATTAATACAGAAGTTAATATATTAAAAACTAAATTATGTTTCTACAATTTTTTTTAAAACAAAATCACTTATAGCTTTTCAATCTGTGGACATTCTCGCTTAATACTCTAACAATAGTCAGTCATCACACTGTCATTCCTTGATACCTTGCCTCCACAATCATCAATCATCTTGGTGGAATCGCTCACACTGTTCATTGCAAACAGCACCAAGATTTTCTGGAAATTTAACAAGATGACCATGTAAAATATGCAGTTTTATACTCATGTTGCATCCCAGTTCTTTAAAGCTGTCCAATAGCTGTTGAAAAATTTCTATGTAATTCAAAGCACGTGTATTACAAAAAAAACTAACACTAACTTCCGATTTAGCTGCAAAACAATGTCGTCCCTAGGGTCGTTACTCGTTAATATATCATTTCTAGTGTCGTAACTATATCGACTTTTTTAATATTCTATTTTTATAATTGTGGCAAACAATGTAAACATTTGAATACACGTTTTTTGACTGACTGTACTTATACATTTTTACGCCAGTCGGATATTCTTTAATATTATTATTATTACGGATTGGATAAGCACATGAAATTCACCACATGACTTTCTACTGGCGTAATAAAATTTGAAATATTTGCCTAAAATATCTGGATTGGCTGAAATAGAAGTGGCTGCGTACTTATTTATATCCTTGCACATATTGTTGTACTGGCGTAAATTAATTAGTAATTTTCTAAATCATAATCATAATCTTAGACCGGCGTAATAAATTTTATTAATTTTTTTATATAATAGATGCTAAAACATTCAAATTCGTGAACATTACAATTGAAGACTGGCGTAATACATGATATGTAAAAAAAACTCTGACTGGCTATATAGAACACAATACAATTTACCATGTATATTATGCGCCGAGCTCGAAAAAAATATACAAAAGGAACGTTTGATTATTTGAGTTGCTATTTTTTTAATTTGTGATGTCAGCGCGTCTTGACCATCGAGCATTTGGGACGGAATCAATTTACGGGTTCGACTCAAATGCTCGACGGTTCAGATTCGCAAAAAATTGGGACAGGCGTAATAAATTATATGTACAAAAATAAAATCAGCTTGGTTTTCTAAAAACACAATAAAAGTAATCATATATATTTAACGCCACGTTCAAATGCGCGAAAATAAATTAAGATTAACGTAATATATGTAAAATAAATAATATCCGATTGGCAATTGACCTGCTCCCATTAAAATAATCAAATGTCAATCTTGTTATGGTCTTGTGTGGTGTTTGTACAACGTAGTCCAAAATAAATCACCCTATTGGAAGATGTCTAATTTTTGCAAATGGCCGCCAATGTCAAATCTGTTTTGACATTTATGGACTAGACAGATGTAGAATACAAGCCATGGAGCGATACAATCCCCAACAATGCGGAGTAATCGTGTAATTTTTATTTTTTTTGAGTAACAATTCGTCTGTGGTGTTGGCGCAGCGCGAATTCCGTCGCCGATTCCCCGGTCGTCCAACACCGACTGCGCAAACACTGCGCCGTTTGTCCACCAACCTTGAAAAGTATGACACCACACGAGACATTGCCTAGAGTGGCCAGCCCCGGAGCGCCCGTTCTGCCGAGAATATCGCCGCTGTTGCCGAGGATGTCGAGCTGTCGCCGGAAACATCGACCAGACGCCGT
>JANSTU010046587.1:0-10428 GCA_027564075.1 Bolitophila hybrida | reverse complement strand
ATATATCCATTTTGTATGATTTTTAAATTTCCACTGCATTAAATGACAACCAACTGCAAAACGGGTATAATTTCTATAAATTGAGGCCATTAATGTTTATCATAATGCGCACATTTATGGCAAATCATGCGAACATGTCTCTGAATCTCATTAAAGGATTATTCTGTATTTCCTTAGCCTACATTTTAAATATACAATATACATGTACCATATTGTTGATATAATTCTATAGTTAACAGATTTACAATCTATGCTTTGATTGTCAGACACGCAGGCGCAGCCTGAGCATTGTGCATTTAAGGTTTGCCTATATGCGGACAAACAAAAATCTAAATACTGAACAAAAGGTAAGCTCGCGTAATTTGTTAAGGTAACACACGATTCCATTTATATTTATATACTTTAATGTACACATATATCCATATGCGCTATATACATATACATATATTGTATAATGTGGTGTATTGTTTATGTAAATACGTGAGAGCGTAAGGACCTACGCCAATGCGTGAAACATCACGTACAAATCCTAAACGCACGTTCTAATAATAAATAAACACCGAACGGTGTCGGCCTTATGTACGCATAATGCGTTATGTTTTGTTATGTATTTATGCATCGACCGAATGGAGCTATAGATGCCCGCTTGCAATGGGGCGGAGATCCTAAAATAAATATTATTAAAATTTAGTTTGAAACAGCTACTGACATACGCTACGCGTGGAGTGCACACAATTATAAATATAGAGTGTAATCATCATAATAAACTTTAATGTTTAATACAAAATATATTACTGCTAGACATTTTAAAATACAAGCAAGCATACATTACTATAATGCATTTTTTGCTTTTTATTATTTTTTTACTTATTCTTGTAAAATAACTATTTAGAGGTCTAGAGTAATATGAATTTACTTTACTTTTAGTTGCTAACATATACCTATTATGTGTTCCTTTAGTCTCTTGTGCTGAGCACAATTACACATCCTTGAAATACACAGTATAGTATATAATGTGGTACATAAATATATGTATCTTGGATCACAGGTCAATAGAAACAACAATATTTGATAATAGAAAGAATGTTTATTATAAATCTAGAAACCTGTATTTTTATGGTTTTTACAAACATTTTCTATCGCGGACACTTTAACGAAGACATATTGAACATAAACTGCGGATGGAAAATCAAGGAGTTTCTGAAAAGCTATTTAACAGCAAGCCGGAAAGAAAAGGAAGTCTATGTCAAAAAGCTTGATTGAAACACGCCGTTGTTTCTAATATTTATTAGGTTATTAATTTGTAATAACGGGACATTGATGCCATTATAAATAGCAAGATAAATCTCTGTGCATTTAGATATCTCAAAATATACTTTATATATTATGTCATATATTAACCAATAAATATTTAAATTTTCAGTATCTCTAACAATAAACAATTTTAAAGGAATAAGAATGAAAATTGTAAGTTGGACATTGTCTAGGAAGAAACAATTACCACTTATAGATTATATAGTTTAAAAACAATTGTTTTTATACATATAACTTTTTGCAAATAAAATTCAACTTTTAGCAAATCAATTATATCTGGTTTACTCTTTAAATCCGAATTTTAATGTTATTGACATTATCAAGTATCAGCACGCTTTATAACACAATTATGATTAGATATGTGTTTGGAGTAACAGTCTTAGTTCTCAGGTCTCCATTAATTTTCTAATCCTTCTCAAACTCGAATATTTCAGTACCTATGCTATGCGTGTAATCAGTTAATATATTATAATGTTCAATATATATTCTATTCATTTATAGGTATCCCATGGACATAGTTGAAGACATTTTCACACATAATTTTCGCATTTAAACAGGTACTGGTACATATTTAACTAAATATCTACAGTCGTTATAAGTGCAACATGTTTTTCCCACGCCTAGAGAGTACTTGCTCTCTGTGAAAACATGTGTTTTGAATGCGGTGTTTCCCGACTTTTTATGAATGACCTGTTGTTTTTGGCTGGGATTTCACAAATACACACACAGACACACAAGCTCCCTTTAAGAATAAATGTGTTATGGTAATTATTTTATTGGGGTTGTAAAACACTATAGGGGTTTATGCAATTATTGTATTTAGTGAAGACGTCGCGTGGGAGAATTTTCTAAAATACGAATTCGATGTTTTTGTATTTAATAATGATCATTTTTAAGGCCCTTAAAAAAATAGATAATTTTAGTTTTCAATTTTTATTTAAATATAATGTTATTAAAAACAAAATTTAGATATTTGTTTTAAATCACAATGTGTCCTTTGCTAATCGACTTAAGAATAAAAATAACTTAAGTCCAAAAAACCAAATAAATAAATTCGGATCTCAAGAACTCAAAAGCAACCTTAAAATGATTAAAACATGAATTAATTAATTATATTTCCATAAAAAAACGAAAACAGTACTTACTTGAAACTGTGTTTTACAACGCGTCTATGTTGTTTTTGTAAAACACGAAACATTGTAAAACTGGGCATAAAAAGATTTGGCAACTGAATGTGGGTCTCTAGAACTCAAAAATTAACATAAAAATTAATAAAAACTTTAAAAATAATATATATTCAATGTAACCAAATAGTCTGTGTTTGTGAGAAAGGGAACACGAAACGGCAGATGAAGATGGCACTACAGCTAAAGACACTTCCTAAAAAATATTAAAAAAATAAATTACTGACTGTTGATGTTAGAAGTGACTAGAAAGCCACGGGCCGGCAGTAGAATAACAAATATTGATTAGATTTAGTATATTTTGCATATATAAATAAATTATGTCTAAGATGGTAATTTTTATTTTACTAACAACTAAATTCGAAAAATATGTATGTATGTATTTCATCAATTGAGAAAAAGGTTTTCTTTGCATGAAGCAATGTGAGCTATTATCATTAATGATAATCAAAGTACTCAAATCGAAATTTTACAAAATTCACTATTTATTTTGATAAATCTTTTGTTTTAAAATATATACAGATACCTACAATAGCAATTTCTATAATTTAGTTTTGAATAAGAAATACACTTGGTAATTTTAAAATTTCATTATATAAAAGGTTGCTCAGTTTGATGAAAATAAATCTCATATTATATATGAAATTTACAATAATTAAAAGTGAACATTTTTTTGTTTGTTTTCTAAATAATTAAAAAAAGCTCGAATATAGAATTTTCAGTCTATACTCCATACTCTTTAGTATAAAGTAAACTCTATTTATAATATATGTTGATATTAATGTCACTTCATATAGTATACAATATACTTCGAGACACGTTGAGAGGGTATTAAAAATGGAAATGGAAAACAAAAATAATTTAAATCTACTTTTATAATGAAATGCTTGTATATACTTTCTTTAACATCAAAAACCATCGCCGAATTCGCCAATGTTCCGATACCATATTGCCTTAGATTTGACTTTAAATTGAGAATATATGATCACATTTCTATGTATACGGATCAAATTTTTGGATGCACACTTTTGAGATTCTACGATTATATAACCGACATGGCAATGTATAAAATTATAGCAACTAAAAAACCTAACCACCGATCATAAATTTTAATCACTGTTAGAAGAGGAATATCTTCTTATTCTCTGCATTTTTCTGCCATGGTATTTCATGGAATTCTCTACCGATATTAGTGAAGAGAACATATAATAGCAGTATTACCAGTTTTGCATGCCATTTATGATCCATGATATTTTTTTTAAATTTTTATCCTTGATATTTTTCTCTCCTTTTTTATACTTTTGGATTGTACTACTACATCTGTCTCAACCTTGGTTTGTAAACTTAACATTCTACAAATATGCATTATATATTATTGGCTCTCAATTTAGTGTGTAAATTAAATTTTGGAGTTATTTTTATTTTATTATGGGTGCATTTTTATTTAATAACACCAAAAAAAATAATATTGAGATCTAAATTAAATTAATATGTATTAGTAAAACAAACAAACAAACAATAATTTATTTATTTTGGTACTCAAATGTATTTATCGGAACCCATTTTTTTAAACATACATCATATGTGTACCATTGCAACCGATGAAGCTCTAGGAATACCACATCGTCAATTTTATTTAATTACATTAGCTGTGACAGCGAAGACAATGCAAAAAGAGGAATCTACTGATTTAAAATGCTACATTCGAGAAACACTTTATTCAGAATTTTTAATTAAAACAAAAATCGAATAGAAAAATAACGTCCAGAATAACATCCATCAGTAATACTTTTTGTTATTATATAATGTCATGATAATTATTCATGATTAATATTAATACAAATATTTATTCGCTGGATTTTTTTAAGTTCGTCGTTTTTGGTAATGTTTAAATTATGAATCTTGGCCCTTTTCATTTAAATAAAATATTAAAATGAAGAACATACTTGACTTTCAGTAATCCCTCTCTAGACACGATTACAATTGCATATAACTATTGCACTCACACCAACTGCAGTCATATTATCTCGGATGTTCTTTTGTTATCCGATCTGAAACAGACACGAACATCGAGATTTATATACTTATACAGTATATACAGTATAAAGAAACACTTATGTATATACGCACGTAAGCCAGGTAGCCGATTTGATACCTGCGTATAGTTTCCGTGTACATATGATGCGTGTTTATACATATTATCAGCCATTGATACCCAATGTTTGTTATGTTAACGCCCAAAAAGCCGCTTCTACAAGGTGTTCAAAAATAATGTAATAATGGCCAGCAGACTGCATTCATCCATAACAGTATATATAGGTATTATGCGTACCGTTCGCACCCACACGCATCCCCCAAATAGCAATACATCTTATGGGGGTTGTGCAATGCAACTAGCACAGATCATAAACAGTTAACAAGTGAACCGGACAGGTGTCAGAGCTCCGCGTGTGCTTTAATATTTTTAGAAGTTTATTGGTGACAAAATGAAGTTTATACAAAATCGACACGTTTTAGTTGACATCAACAAAAATCACAAAGATATATGTAAGTTATATAATATATTATATCAAATCAATTCAATTGTATTAGGAACAACAACCGTTATAAACATAATATGAAGAACTTATTTGTATATTTTTTATTAATCCCACGCGTTCCTTAGTGGATGCACAAAGAACGCGAAAGCCAACAGCTCGAATGCAAGCGGATCCAATTTCTGAACAATATTTCGAGGCCATAAACTTATACAAAGTAGCCCAATTTGTTATTTATGTTAATTTTAATCTTCATGAAATATTGTGTCGGTCGACTTTATATTGTATTAGTGCATATATGTACAGTAGCACCACTTCTTTAGTGTCGTTGTGCTCTATTAAATAAATCGAATCGTTTGTTTGTACATGGTATTAAGGTTTTTGGCACCAACAATCCCATCGAGTTGCTTATATGTTTAGTTGTATACGATATTGTATAGTTATATGTATGTATATATTAGTATATACAGTCATTTATTGTTATGAATATGTACTTCATTCGAACGGCTACTATTACACTTAGCACGTCTCTGTCTAGATTTTATTACTGTTCCATAATTAATTATATTGATTTTATTACTTTTTCATGCTCAAATATCCATATTTCTATACATAAAATGGTATAACATTATTGTATATTGATTTCATTGCTGGGATTGGCTATAGAAATAATTGGATTTTATTATTTTCGAACGATTATGACATGACGCCTGTGCTCCTAATATATTTACACACAATGTATAGTATTAAGATGAAAAATATTTATTTTAAATCATTAATAAGTAATGTAAAACAAAAATCAATTATAAAAAACAAAATTTGCTTTTCAGGTTCATTGTCGCAAGTTGCGATGAAGGAAAAGAGTAAAAATGCGGCCCGAACCAGACGAGAGAAGGAGAACACAGAATTCTCAAAACTTGCGGCACTTCTACCGCTACCCTGTGCAATCACATCACAACTGGACAAGGCTTCCATAATCAGACTGACAACATCGTATTTAAAGATGCGACAGGTATTTCCGGATGGTAAGTACAAAATAAAAAAACATAAATCCTGAAAAACGATTAAAACATATTATTTGAGTATGATTTTTTTATTTATTTTCAAAATTAATAGTATCTTTTAAAATAATTACTCAATTTCAAGAGATCGCTTGAATTTTTTTTCATTTTTTATATATTTTTACATATGTTTTATGTATGTAAAACATGATTTAAAGTCATAATTATTACACTTAATATTCTATAAAATAAAATTCAAAATTAGAAAAAATGATGCAAGTCATTTTGTTAAAAAAACCGTTTTAATTATAGTTTTTAGATAAAAAGATGAATTACACACAGATATGAATTGTTGATTTGTGAATATGATTTGCATAGTAACAAAAGACCACACACTCAAATTTATATACATATATATCTTACTTTAAAAATCTTGAAACTTGAACCGATCGAGATTAACATACCCTTGAAAACATAAAATTATTCATATTTCCGAATAATTATGTACGAAGAGATTTGCCTGTCTGCAACAATTCTACAATCCCCTTAAATATGGCAGCACAAAGAACGAGCTCAACACACGCGCGTATTCTCGAGATCAAGTGTAAATTATGCGGGCAGACGACGCGACGTGTACACTTGTAAACGATAATATTTGATTATTCATTATTATTCGAGAAATGTTTGTGTATACACTTTTGTACCTTTTGCGTACTTGCACATAAATAAAACTATACATTGCTTTATATATGTATAATGCAAAATGTTAAATTTGTGTTTGGTTTTAGTTCAAAAAATTACCTTCTGGAAACACGATTGTACACGTTATGACAAGTAGAAGTGCATTGGAAAATCTCAGTGATTTTGCAGTCTAAGCATTGTAATTTTCAATTTATTTTGTATTAATATATAATATATATATATATATATAATATATCCGTAGGAACGAAATGGCATTCATAATCTCAAAAGATCATAAATATTATATTAAGACACTAAAGGGGTTTCGAATATTCGCGACTTTAAAACAATAGGAAATGAAAGTAAAAAACACTTTTTCAGTTTAAAACTTTTCATGCTTCGTATTTAATCTTTTAACTGTAAGAAAATAATACAAATCCTAAAGTCCTCATTTTCGATGGCAGGTTTGATGTCTGCCTTCCAGAAGCGCCTGCATAAAAAAGAAAATGTTTTTAAGAGTGTATTAGTATATATGGTATGTATATGGCTACAGTATGAACTAGAATTTTGTTTAGAACAAACATTCAATGGCTGACTTTCAAATTAGAATTTTCAAAAACTGGCTGAAAATAGCCATACAATTTAATGAAAAAAAATTAACTTTTCTTCCGTATTTCGTACGATAACCATTGTTTTTCGGAAGAACACATCCAAATTTTAAAGTTTTGAAAAGCAAATGTTCATACAAATAATGCAGGTTACTTCTTACATTCAATAAGCGATGACTGCTGCATACAAAAGTCCTTTTGACTATACTCATATTCTTCGTTTTCAGTAAATATCAATATGTTCTTGTAACATTTCTTGTTAAATATTCATATTAATGATTTAGGATTCCGAATGATCTCGGAGAGATATCTCAAAAATATGTGCATCGCACACTGGCCCTATGAACCACAAAGGATTAAATGATCCAATGAGACGACTTATTAATTGTTGTGAAAATTATCAAGAACGTAAAATACTAATTTGTATTTTAAGTAGAATATTTTTATTCTGTATATATTTAACTAAATTAACTGATGTTAAATAATTGTTTACATAGTTTATTTTAATATTATGAAATATATAAATTCAAACACAGAATTAAATAAATTTAAGATTTATCCTGTATTATCAAGTGAAAACTGTTTCTATATCCCAATCTTTATTATTCTAGATTTTTTTTAAGAGTCGCAACTACTACAACTACATCATTTTATACAAAAAAAATTGTTTGTCACCAAGAATCATCAGCAATCAGCAAAAAACACACTGATTATTATGTTTGAATAGACTGCTTTTCATAATATCGATTTGTAACTATATTTATGATACTTTTGCACCTTAATAGAGTAAATAAACCGTTCTTAATCATTACAACCGTAAAAACACACTTTATATAACATGTAACAAGTGGCGAATGGATTAAACTACACAACGAACATATTGTTTCCGAATGACTTATTCTGGCGCTCAGCCTCATCAAAAGCTAAACTGGAAACGCAAACTTTGCGTGATGTGATCACAGCCACACTCAAATGAAGCGGAAAATTCAAACGTTAGTGCCTTTGTTTGCGAAATATCTCACACTGTTAATATTATTTCATTTTGAAGAAATCCAAATTTGCTTCTTCCCATAAAATGTGAAACATTATATATATTTTTTTTTTGTATTCACATTTAATAACTTCGCAAAACTATTTTAAATGTGTTATTTTATTTGTCTGAGCTGAATGAATAATACTCTCAAAAAGCTTACACACGCTTTTTAAACAAATCAAATAATCCCAGACACCATGCCTAGCATTTACGAATCCCTGCTAAAAAAAACAATAACCGTCGTTTCTAAACAGTGTATTTCCTGGTGTAGGTATTGTATATATTATATATTTTCAGGGAGTACGAGCGCGCACCCTATTATCTTTGAAAATAAGAAACTCCAGCAAAATGCCTCGAAGGGATAGCATATATGCGTGATCCAAGCACACCCTCTTACGCGCCACTTAAATTGATATAACAATGCCTAGTACATAGTGAAATTAATTGTGCTGACAAACCGCTGGTACACACACACACTCGTGTGGGTGCGGGTGTGCAATGTTGTCTCCCCTCTGTTTTTACTGTATCCTTGTATACTCTGTCAGCGCAGCTTCGTCAAGTACTTGCTAACGTTTTGTTAGGCAATAATAATGTCCTTAACGACAGTAATTAACGTACGTCTGCACTGCGCAGGATGCGTGTGCATTGTGCATCAATGTAAATAATAATGAGACACACGATGTTGTACATTTATATATAAAATCTTCTAATTGTGCGTTTTTTACTAACTTTTCAATTGATTCGCAGGTTTGGGTGACGCCTGGGGATCCCAACAACAGCCCACCAATCCACGGGAATCTACCATTAAAGAGCTGGGTTCAAATCTACTGCAGACACTAGACGGATTCGTATTTGTTGTGGCACCGGACGGAAAAATCATGTACATTTCTGAAACGGCATCGGTTTTGCTCGGAATGAGTCAGGTATATTTGCAAAAAAAATCTTGTTTCAAAAGTTAACATTACTTATCGTCATTTTTACCTTGATCAGGTCGAACTAACAGGAAATTCAATTTACGAATATATTCATGCGTACGACCAGGACGAAATGACATCCGTACTCTCTCTACAGCCGAGCGCGTGCTCGCCTGGATCATCTGCCGGTATGCACGAACCAGATATTGTTATCAAACAATCCACTAGCCCTTTTTCTAATCACAATGGACAACATCACAACATAATTAATCCGAACTATAATCATCATCACTCGGAGACATCACAGACAATCGAAATCGAGCGATCATTCTTCCTGCGAATGAAGTGTGTACTCGCCAAACGGAATGCCGGTCTCACAACTGCCGGTTACAAGGTAATATTTATAGAAATATATTGATTATATGTAATACTTACTTACTTATTCGTATAGGTTATCCACTGTTCAGGCTATTTAAAAGCACGTGTATCATCGTTTGGCGATGGACATAGCTGTGTTCAGAACCTTGGACTCGTTGCCGTCGGACACTCATTGCCGACTTCCGCAATCACCGAAATTAAACTGCATCAGAATATGTTTATGTACCGGGCCAGTATGGATCTGAAGCTGATTTTTCTGGACGCTAGGTAAGATGAAACATTCAAATGACCGGTGTGATCACTGTATGGTCACATAAAAGTTTTGAAGCAGTGTTTCTAAATGTGGAGGTCGTCAGTTGTTCAGAAAGTGAGTTTAACGGTCTAATAAAGCTGTGAAAAAGTAGTGAAAACACATGGAAGTATTTAGTCACGGAACAAAGGATCTCGTTCTACGAACCAAATCTGCCCCAAACGCTTCCTTCATCATGGGAAATATGGTAGTTAATTGAAGCGAAGTCAGAAAGACTTTTTTAACCTATTTGTTGGTTCTTTATTTTGCGACTTTCAAGCAATATAGGACTTCACAGTAGTATGCTACGTTGATAGTGTTACCTTTTTCAAGATACTCAATAAAGAAGACACCAAAATAACAATAATATAATCGTAATCTACATTATAAAATGTTATAAAACACGCAACAGTCGACCAACAAGACTCTGCGACGCAATAAATTGATTAGAATAGATGAGATTACAAGTCCATAAAATATAATTGTGTA
>JANSTU010046576.1:0-10428 GCA_027564075.1 Bolitophila hybrida | reverse complement strand
ACGGCTACTATATAAGCCACATACTGAATTTAATAAAGTTAGTTACAAATTATACCCCAAACGAGTAGTTTGTATACTCACACGAGGCAACGCGCCCCGACACCCTATCTGTATGCGACAATACACTCTTTTTTTACCCCTACTCTTTTTTGTTTTTTCTATATCTTCTTAATCCCCCTTTATTTATACGCAGCATTTTTCCCTACCTTCCCAATCACCCTATTTGTACCCGCCCTTTATTGGTCGTTCATAACTTCTCAAACCCCCTTTATTTATCTGCACCCTTTTTTGTTTTTACCCTACTTTCCCAATCTCCCTACATTTATACACACCCTTTTTTGGAATTTTCCTAGATTCCACACCCTTAGTTGGTCTTTCCCTACCTTCCCAATACCCTCTTTTTTATCCCCCCATTTTTGACCTTTCTCTATCTGCTTAATCTCCCTTTATTTATTGTTTTTGCCCTACTTTCCAAATCTCCTTATATTTATCCCCACCCTTTGTTGGTATTTCCTTACCTTCTCTAACCCCCTTTATTTATTCGCACCCTTTTTTATTTTTTCCCTAACTTACCAATCTTCTCATATTTATGCCCTCCCTTTGTTGGTCTTTCCCTACCTTCTCTAACCCCCCTTTATTTATACGCACCTTTTTTGTGTTTTCTCTACCTCCTCAATCTCCCTATATTTATCCCCACCCTTTGTTGGTCTTTCCCTACCTTCCCAATATCCTCTTTATTTATCACCACTTTTTTTTGTTCTTTCTCTATCTTCTTCTCATAGGATCCTTTATTCCCTTGTGGGACATAGGGCCAGTGTGCGATGCCGCACACCGGATTCATTAACCATTTCGGGTACACACGAGTGGTCAGGTCATGCTAATGTGCTGTGCTACTTCTATTGGAGCTACTGTGCTCTAACTCTCACAACACATCCCCGATGGTTAGGAGTCTTAATTTGCCCTGACGCGACTCTAACAACTTTGCAGGGCAAATGCGCACATTTTCGAGATATCTCTATGCACCGAGATCTATCTTGTTATTTATATTTGGTATCGTGAATCAACAACGCCATCATACACATATTGTTATATATAGGGTGCGTGTGTATATGTTAATTGATGGCAGTAATGTTCCGTTATTCCAAATCAATAACCTATTTCAGAAATAGGCTATTAATAGCAAGAGGAACCTACTGCTACTACCATCAGACCTCCTCTTCTGGTAACAGGAGAGGAAATCTAGTGGTAAGAAAAGGAGTTGTTGACAATTTCGCTTCATCGGTTCTGCCCCAAAACCAACGGACGGAGATATACAATGACGTACTGAAGGTACACCAGTAACTATTATACAATCGATGTCATCAAGGAATCAAGTTTCAAGAGCATCACAGCCTTCGTTGAGAATCACACGAGAATCAATAATAAAATGAAGTTGCTCAATGGGCCAACATTATGGCCTGCGTGCCACGAAACAGTGTATTTTTCGTCTTCAAAATAAAATCTATCTGTCTATTTATGTCTCTTCAGTTAATGTACAGCGCCATAGAATAGAGCAGAAAAAGACATCAAAATACAAATAATTTGTTTTTAATTAAAATTAATAAATTATTAAATATCATATTACATTATAAAAAAAAATCTGAATGTCTAAAATATTTTTCTCAGCTTTTATAAATAATTCATGCGGAATTCTTCTCATTCGGCCTTCGACATACAAGTCCAAAGATCTTTATTTGTCGGGTAGTTTTTTTTAGTTCTTGAACCATTTCAGACTCAAGATTCCTACTAGAATTGAATTTTTTAAACTAATTTCTGGAGTTTCCTCACAGCTGCCTTATTTGCCTTTTATTATCTGGAGTTCCTGGCAGCTATTCTGAATCTAACTTCATTAAAAGCTGTTACTGAAACGATTGTCTGGAAAACCCAACTTTTTTGACGTTCTCATCAAAAACGCTCGTTTTGCTGTCAAAACTGATTTTTTTTTAAATGCGTGTGTGAGTATAATTACATGATGTTTATCTTGTCTGCGTGGAGATAAGTCGCTGGTTTTAGGAAAAGTACGTTGTGCTTTGTGTTTTGTTTGCTGTCTAAATTTTATATTATAAAATCCAGTCATATTACCAATGTAAAAAAATAATCCATGTCATTAAACAACAATATATAAATTTTCATAATTCTATATTCTTAAATTTATAATGGCAATGTTTTCTTCTGAATCTGAATTGTGTGATGTTGTTTCTGTTCTGCTATATCAACCGTCCATGTTTGTTTTGCTTACAAGCTCAATTCATTCACAGGATTTGTTTGCACTACCTTCGGCAAAGGTGGTAAACGATGAATGGACACAAACAGCAAGCTCCCTTGCATCCAATATTATCGGTCAGCATGTGAACGTTACATTATTAAAATTGTTCAAGATATGGATTCCACATCACTCCAACAAATTCATTTATCATATCGTTTACTGTGGTTCTATTGATGAAAACCTTCAGAAAAACGTTCGAGGACAATTTAATAAAGTGATTTAAGTTATTTTGTTTATATTTCTTAAAACTAATATCCATTTTGGCTTGAAGTGGTTCTCATTGCAGGATGTTAGACAGTTAAATGAGCGTGGAAAGCTGGTGAGTTGTGAGGTTACAACACTGATCGAAATGAATTTCATTTCCAAATCTAAATCTAACGAGACTGTCACAAATATTCAAGTAAAAATATATAAAATATAATTAATGTTAAAATACATAATTGTATTTGTAGTCTAACAAGGATGCCATATCAGAAATTACAGAGAAACATGTAATTGTTACCGAAGATGATACAGATGTTGGTCACATGGAACTTTTGCATGCAGCCGATTTCACAACAAAAGGTTTTGTGATTTCAATAAAATATAATATATTTATTTATTTATTTTAGATCAAATGTTACTATTTACTGATTTTATTATCAACTGTTTTCCTTACACTTATATGAATCAACGAACCTTTATCTCGATAATTAAAGATCTATTTGGATGGCCATTGGAGGAATGCTCACATTTGTTTAGGTTTTTTTTTGTAATATTAAGTTTATTATAACTTCTTGTCTGTTTTACATTCTTAGATCCGCGGATGTATACAATCGAGGTTTCCTATCCTTAAGAGACTATTTATACATATTTGCATCATGTGATTCATCCACAGCGCATGTTGGTAGACCTGCTGAAATTCGATGTCGCTATATCTTCAGGTGAGCTCTAATTCATTTGGTAACATAGCCTTATTAATTAATTAAAGATTCATTGATCGAAACGACGATGGCCTAATCGATGTTGAGGAATTTAAAATACTAATCAGGCATGTTCGTAATGCCAAAAAACAAATTACAGACTCTTCTGCCATCAACAAAGAAGCCGCAATATATGCAGTGTAAGTAAAAATACAAAATAAAGTTTGATTACTTAGCCCAGGCTTGTTGTTCCAATATATATACTATATATCTGTATTTCGTTAGTTCGGTAGTTATGTAGTCGTAGTTTTATTTAGAAGAGTGTAATGTAAATAGAATCTCCCGTTCGGTATTAACCGGTTCAGGCAATATACTACGTGCACATGTTAAACCAGATTATCTTAACATGTACGATATAAACATATTAAATCATCCGATAGGATTGTGTATTATATTAGTGTATTATAGCATAGCCTGAAAAACACATAACTAATAATTGTGAAATCTTGCCTCCAGTAAGTTATGCAAGTATCTCGTCGGAGAAGTTTCCGCAAATGCGAATTGAGGCGTTCGCCTTTTTTACAGCCACAATCGGTGTTGCTCAGGACGATCAGTTTACCTTGGTGATAACTTTTCCTCGAGACGATCAAGATTCTTCTCAATGGCATTTACAGTTGCATATAGTACTGATCGTGAATCGTGAATTTGTTTGTGAGCACAAGCCAAACGACGGTTCAAAAATCTAAGCATATTTCTGCATTAAATTAGCCGTGTTTTTTGGATGTGACGTGCAGACTTGGACACTAGCACCATTCGATTGATTGCAGAAAGAGTTAAGCGGTACGTCCCATAAACTAAAATGCTCGATCCAATCAATGCTAAGCAGGTTCAGTTACGGTAGCATGTTCCAGATGTATTGATTCCATTGAGCCATGAAAACTGTGTCAACACCAGATCCTGGACAGACGCATGTTGTGTTGTTGGTGTCCGATGCCGTATCGAGCTGTATGGGTTTCTAATTTTAATATGACAACTATATTCGTCTTAGAGGAAAACTTGCGTCGCAAGAGAAGGCTTGTTGTTTTTAGAGTCGCTGTTGTTCATATAAGATTTGTTACCTGCTCAAAACTCTACTTTGTGTCCGCTTTCATGTAGTTTTTGGTATTCTGGTGTCTTCACTATACATTGTTAACTATCCGCGGCGAACTTTGGACTTATAGTTTTTGAAGCAATAACCGAATTTGTGCTGCGTCATCATCATTTAAAGCGACTGATTGCTCGGCCATGCAAAGTTGCTGTCTTTCTAGAAATTCCATAAACTTTTTTGAATACGATATTGTGGCAGGCGGATCGTTAAAAGTTGTGCGAATCACGAACGTGCACTTTTAGTATAAAAATCGCCAATTTCTCGTCACCAACTTTTATATACTTATAGCATAGACTACGTGTACAACTTGTATATCTTTTATCTCTACATTATCACTTCTCAGTGTTTGTATGTGTGTGTGTGGTTAAAGGATGATTCTGTATATATGTCTTGTTGTATATGCGCCATTTGCTATATTTGTTGATCATTTTCTTTTCTTAGGTCTCTTTTGTGGAGACGACTTTTTTCCACCCTTGTCCTCCTCCAGAAGATTGTGTTTGTGTTGTTCTTATTGTGTGGATATTTAATGTGTTTAAATTCGCTCTATTTTGAAGTTATTTTCTGTAAAAGATGACGCCAAGATATCGCGGAGAAGTTGCAGATAAGTTTCGAAACCACCCACAGTCATTTGAAAAGAACTGGTTAAAAAAACACGCTGTTGCTTTTGAATTTTTATCTTCGAATCGAGTCCCAAACGGAGGGAAAGCACGAATTAAGGGCCAGAAAGGTTTCGCTGAGTGTATGGTGGAATTGGAAGGGAATCATCTACTATGAGCTGCTCCCCTCGGGAAAACAGTTAATTCGGACTATAATTCGATCAATTGACCAGATTGCTAGTTTCAGTGTCCTCGTAAATATCTGAAATTCACGAAATATTTGTGTGATACTTTGGGCATTGAACTTGACCAACAGTTAACCGTTACATATTTAATCTATAATTACGTTAAAAGTCAAATATTTTCTGTATTTCTTTTGTTTACTTCTAATAGTTCTTCAGGACTCATATCTGGTCATTGACATTGATCTCCATAATCGCCGTCAGTGCCAGTAAATAATATTCGTATTCTGATAAGTTTGACGCCGAAAGCCCACTTTAGGAATTACTAGATTTTCTTGCAATTATGGGTTGACGAAAGACCTTCTAATTTCGAATCGGAGTTTCGAATGCTTAAAGATTTTGTTTTTTCCACATCACTCTAAATTACTTTGCCCTTAACATGACATACCATAGAGCCAGCAGTAGATAGTAAGGAATAACTGCTGAAAATGCCTCTGCAGATACTGTAATTAATGGTGTAACATCTTCAGTACTGATATGCATTTGTCTCAAAGATGCTACAGTTAAGTTTTTTTAATGTGGAATGTGGATCTAGACATAGACGGTTTATCCAGTACACCAAGATTTTTTTATAATATTCATATCCAATACCAACACCAATTACAACAGTAGTTGTCAAATAGTTAATTGGGGTAAGAATGATTCGATATTTGGACATTTTCAAATTTTTTAAGTAAGATTACATATTACAAACAAATTTCTAAATTTCAATCAAAAGCTTTCGAATGAGAACTAATAATTGTAAGATCTTTCAGAAATGATACAGTACTTGCAATTCCATTTTGTGTTAGTAAATATGCTTTGATCTTAGTGAATGAAGATCAAAATAAAATTATCCAGTTTTCCTGCAATGCTCAATATTTTGTGTACGTTTAATTGATTTAAAAAAATCTTTTTATCTATTAACAGTACTCTTGGTATAACAACAAGTCATCCACTAACCCTAATACAATTTATGATGGCTGTTGGAGACTTACGACTTAGAGGAACAGCTTCTATTTTACGTTTTAAAAAGAATATAAAAGAATATTTGTATTCAAAAGGGTATGTGTAACAATTATGTATAATTTTTTCTTAAATAGAATGCAATTTTTTTAACTTCAGCTATCTGAAATCCAGAAACACAACTACTAAACTTGATAATGCAGTAGTAAAAAGTATTCCATTTAAAATAAAGCGTATTTTCTTTATTTAAATGATTATTTCGTAGATTCTCCAGTAACCAATTTCATGCTAGCCACCCATAGTCTTAGAATTCGAAATTTTGGATCGTTCATTGATGTTGATCAAATCTGGACGCAAAGCAGTATTTAAGAACACACGCATCTTAATTGACGCATAATAATGGTATTTTTTGTAGATTGGGTTACTCCATCAAGTTCGAAGCCGGTGCGCACGTTAAAGGATAAATCATCGTTGGAATGTTTCAACAAGAATTCACCTCAGAACGAAATTATCAATTTTCTCAAGTTCTTTTCGCAATATTTGCCTCCACAAGAGAAAATAGAAGAAAAATCTCAATATTCTTGGGGAAATGTAAAATTTATATTAGTTTTATAAATAATGACAATAAGGACAGTTTTATTTACGGGGTTCTAAGTTGACTTTGAGCGCTTCTAACGTATAGTTTAGAGTTGAATCTTGTTCAAGCGCATAGTCTAGAAAGTGTTTTAAATGTTGGTTTTATTAACTCGTTATAATAGTCGATAGTCGATTTCGAGGTAGTCATATATAGGATAGGAATTGTTGTTGTGTGCTATTAGACGTGATGAAAACGGCCTTAAATATGTTTTTTACAGACTAACCTTAATCACTTTGGAGCAGCTCTTATCAAGGTTTGCAATTCCGTTAAACAGGTACTGTCTGAAGAACAAAGAATGATTCATGTGAATTCACCCGTTTACGTAATGGGTACTTACATATATTACAAACATGTTAACTTTATCATTAGGCTATTGAATTAAACAGGTGATCTGCACGGAAACTTTGCGGATCTAATGTATTTCGAGCAGGTTCTTTGGCACCTTAGTCCGACGTTGAGTTCATGTGCACTACTCTTTCTTGGCGACTACGTCGATCGTGGTATTTACGGTGTGGAGGTTATTGCCTACTTGCTAGCCTACAAGCTGCAGACGCCAAAGAAAGTTCTACTTCTTCGTGGTAATCATGAGATCAGAGATATCCAAAAAGCATTTACTTTTTACAAGTAAGTTGAATAACCTTAATAAATTTTGTTTCAATGACATCATTAAACGTAAAGTGAGTGCCTAATGAAGTTCGGAGATAAATTGGGTGGAGACGTATGGACAGCCATTAATAATGTGTTTGACAATATGCCATTGGCCGCTGTTATTGATAATCGTGTAAGCTATTGTTAAATACATAGTATTTACTTCAACTGATAGTAGATTTTCTGTTGTCATGGTGGTGTCCCACCACCGTGGCTCTGCTCCAGTGCTGATGTAATTCAGGAGATTCCAGTGCCATTACCATTGCCTGACCAACAAAGTGAATTGTCATGGAATCTACTTTGGAATGATCCTGTGAAGGTATAAGTATAATATATCTATAATCAAATAATTGTAATCTATTCAAATATAATAATATTTAAGCCAATAGAGATGACCGATAAAATTAAGCAAGAATTAGCAGTTCGAGAAGGTTTCGCCCAAAACATAAAACGAGGCACAGCACATGTATTCTCTGTAGATGCTCTTAACACTTTTCTTGCGGCTAATGAATTCTCCCATATGATCAGAGCACATGAACTTCAAAATTGTGGCGTTTCAGTAAATACATAATTTAAAATTTATATATAATATATTTAATTTTAATTTAATTTAATTTTTAATTTGATTTTTTTAACTCGTAGATCCAATTTAATGGAAAGTTGCTGACTGTATTCTCTTCATCGAATTACTGTGGTGGAACGAACGAGGCTGCTTGTATTTTTTGTGATGGTGGGAAAATTCGCATCCTTCGCATGGACACCAATGCCTAAATGATCTATTCCATTTCCAATGTATCACAATACAATAAAATTTCATTCTTTCAACTATAAAATAGAATATGTATATGTATATTTATATACACTATACACATCACCGTCGGTCGTTGCCGTTTTTCAGGATAACACAAAATATATATCTCATCTAAAACATACCCGTTGGCATAAAAACGATGGCCACCAGAAATGCTTTCGAAAACAGATTTTCCAACTATTACGGTACTTAGATTTATATCTGTAATAACGATACGTATTTTATTTGTGCATTCTACACATTTCGTATACAGGCGTTCCGCAAAGTATATGGTTTTTGTGGGTTACAGAGTATTTGTCTATATAAAATATATTATGTTCATAAAATGGTTTGTGTATGTGTTTGTGAATTGTATACACGATGTAAGTATGTACTTTTTTGTAAAAAAATTCAAAAATGTTATTTATACACATAGTATAATAAAATTATATAATATAGTATGAATTGTACGTTTTGTTATATCTTCTAGAACTAGAACTAGATATTGATTGCAAATAATTGCTTTATGGAGAAGAGATACAAAAGCTTAAATTCAATGCGATTATGATTAAAAGTTTTAAAATAAAGTATTTATTTAAAAATCTCTTTCGAAGTGCTTATATATATAATAATAATAATTATAAACATTTAGATTTTATAACATGTTTATCCATAGATATTATTGATTTGTTACTATAAATAATAAATAAAAATGCTAATTAGGCAAATATATTGTCATCCACTGATATAGTATAAGGCATAGTCTGTACTGAGGGCGATCTGGTCTCCTAGCAAATATGCACTTTATAATAGGGCGTTTGAAAAATAACTGTAAAATTTCCGGTTTGGCCTTCGGTTATTTTCTTTTTTTATTTGAAAGTATTAGAACCAGACTAAACAAGGATCGAAAAAATGCTTTTTTAACAAAAGCTTATCACATTTTACCCATCTCCCGAAAAGTGTAGTAAAAGTTTTTTCTCAAACTTTTTTATAATGGCCATAATATTTTCGGGTTTTAATACATATCATTTTATATTAATTATGATAGAATTAGAGTCACCCCTCGGTAACATTACATTATCTAGCCATAAATAATACATATTTTTACCACTGATTATTACAGTACTTATTTGTGAAAAGGTTTATACATTTCTTATTGCAATACCTTTTTTTCTTCGGATTTTGCAAAATAATTTTTACCCAGTATTTTTCTATAATAAATTTGACTGTCTCCCATTGCTTCTTTGGATCTAAAAATATATGGAAATATATATTTTTTTACACACTTAAAGCCCCCTAAATGGGTAATAAGAAGGTTACTCTCAAATGGGGAATTCTATTGCTGTTTGATTATTCTACATAAACACTAAATATTCCTTGAATTCAACTTAAAAAAGCAGTTTACAAGAACTTCACTTTCCATAATAGATCACATCGCATGTGTAGGTATATATGCTTTATTTATATACTTGCAAACTACGACAAACACGCGATAAAGTTAATTGAGCAATTATAATAAATAATGTCCATCCGCATTTTTATGTTATTCATTGCTCGCGGTTGCACTTTCCGTGTTTGTTGGTTTTCAGTATGTCTTAACTAATGACTCTAATATTATAGAACAATATTTCATTGTGAAAGTTGTTGACATCCTTTCTTCATTTGCACAGGATGTTTTATATATCTTATTTACACATCTGGTTTATATATATACAGGGTGATTCAGTCAGTTATCTAAAATTCACACACGTATTATAGGACTAATTTCATGAATAATATATAATTTGATATATTAACATTATTATAAAAAATATGTACAAATTGAAAAAAATATTTTTGTATATTTCTCAATCGAATGCCTTTAATGAAAGCTTTTTCTTTTTTTACTGTAAAAATTAAAATTAGATATCCTGGTGATATAAGATTAGATATTTTATACTCTCATAAGACATCGAGGTTTGTCATGAACACATATGCAAAGCTGTTGATAAAGCTAATCAACAGAAAAATAAGTGCGGATGCAAAAAAGTGAATCGAATCTATGGAAGATTTGTATAAAATTATGAAATGTAGATTATATCTTTCCAGAGAGAAGCCCAGACGAAAGAATATTACGACTCTAACAACTTTGCAGGGCACATGCGCATATTTTTGAGATATCTCTATGCACCGAGATCTATCTTGCTATTTATATTTTGGAATCGTGAATCATTAAC